>CAAKHC010004778.1:3985-32111 GCA_901007825.1 Macroramphosus scolopax | reverse complement strand
CCCCCCCCCCCCGACAAACAATAAAGTTATTATGTTTTTTTTTTTTGTACTAAGTTAATCCATGCTGAGATTTCAACAACGGGGTTTCTGTTGTTACGGCTCAGATTAACTTTCTCTGCCCGACCACAAGTTGTAACTTATACCTCAAGTCTTAAACTTACTCCACACGCGGAGTTCAAACATCTCACAGCGATATAAACATCTACACAAGCATCCATGTATCGTGGCTGATACTCACTTTTACTCACGGGTCTTCTTTAATCCCGCAGACACACACTATCCACCTGATCTCATGTCGGAAACACAGAACAGATTCCCCGCAGCAACAAAAGTTGTTTCCGCGATTAAACTCAGACAAACCGTCGGAGGCGTCAATACATGTTGTTACAGAAACGGAACCGGACACGGTGATCGACCTCCACCGTCCGCCGTGACATATGCAGAGTTCACAACGCGTTGTGGCCGTGGGCTGTAAATAAAAAGAAAAGTGTGTCGCATTCCTATGGTTTCAGCAAAACGCGGCCCAGTTTCATGACGTCACCGGAGAGGGCGAGCGAGCGGCGAGAACGCGCACGCGTGCACGAGTAAATTGTTATAGCACGGTATTTCATCATTAGTAATAAAAAAGTACCGTAACATATTCTGCCAGACACTGACACACATTTCCTCCCCAGGTCACACACAGATACAAACGGAATCTGTCATCATGGGTGTGTAACCCCTGACTTTTTTTTTTTTTTTTTTACCTGGTTGATCTGACCTGTAAGGTTACAGTTGAAACATTTATCCAATAAAAAAAACATACACAATAATTTTGGACTATAGTTGTCCTGCTTCAATGATAAACAGCACATTATATATTATTTCCAATAGTGAGACAGAATCAGAAAATCAGAAAACCTTTAATGTCTCACGACGGAGAAATTTACATCACGACGGACAGTGTGTACAGTCAGGAATTCAGTCCAGGCAATTGAGACAGGTTTATTTTTCCTTTCACAGATTCAAATTTAAAGTCCATTTGCCTTTGTCACATGACAATATGACTCATATGTTGACTCAGCATGCTGACAAAGTAACTCAAATTGTTGCTATACATAGCAATCTCAGAGCAGGCAATTGTGAAATACCATGTGTACCTGTTAATAAACAGACCCATCTCAAAAGACATTAGAGAAGAGACAGACGGTGAGTCAAGAGAGACAGCTTAATGTGACCTTCTAAAATATTATTTACTAAACAGGTTTTCATGGGTGTCCTGTTGCTTTAACAACTAGAGCCTAACAATGAACATCTGAGAAGTTATTTCAGTCTAAAGAAAGGAAATAAGCAAATATAAAAACTCTTATTACTTATTATATTTTCGTTACACTTTCACAAGAAAATGTATTAACGTCAAAAATGGTTAAGAAAACACCTGTATAACCGGAGCGCTCTACCAAAGTGAGAACTGTGAGTCTATATACTGCTTCTTCTAATATCAAACAGACAAAAATGTGTCAGAATCAATGAGCAAAAGGTCTGTTGACTTGCCTTTGAAAGTAGAAATACACCAGTAAACAGGTCCACTCGGCAAACAAGAGCCAGAAACACACAACCAACCCAGAGGCCGAGTTCAAACAAAGCATGTAGTGTAGCAGCCAATCAGGGATGACTTCCAGAGGCAGGTTGTGGAATGTGGGAAGGTCAATGATAAAGACGGCAGAGAGAGCAGGACGCACAGCTCACATATTTCACGACTCATTCACACACTAGCTTAGTTATGCACAGGACCTATGTTTACTTTTTGCCTTACTCAAAGGCACACAGACAGATTTTTGTTTAGTGGAAAGAGTTCCTGAGCTGCCGGCAAGACTGCACCTACATACACAGTGTTTCTAATATTTTGGTGATCTTACATACATGAGAGGGGCAGAACATTAGAAGAACTTTTGAGTACAATAAACTTCAGTAAAACACCTCCATCCATTACAACCTCAATGATAAACATATTTGCAATACTGCTGGGAGAAAAGAAACAAAGTTTAAAATTCTCTTTTTATTTAAATGTGGTTTACTGGACAAACTGTAACTCTGTCTTTCTAAAATAGAGGAGTCAGTCAATGTTGCTGCAGCTGGCTGCTACCCGCTAATAAAGTAATAAAAGTTTGCTGAGGCATGAGGTAGTAACTGAAGATTCAAAGCAATAATCTTTTAAAAGCCGATGGCAATGAGAGGTGATCTGAAAACTCAAGCAGCGAGTATGTCGCTCTTTTCATCTGTTCCTCTTTCCAGATTAGAAGAGAGGAAAAAGTCACATCACCTCTTGTAGAGGTCAACATGAGTGCAGACAGAAGTATTGTGTGTAAAATGTCTTATTATCAAACTATCAAACTAAGTGACTAAGAGTTCATCCAACTCAGGTTCTTTCTTACCAACCAGGTATAAAGAAGTGACTTGACTTTGTGCTCTCATTGCAACCTGCTGTAATTGTGCTATTGCACAGTAACAGTGTCATGTTACATATTGAAGTAAACTGTTAACCACATGATTCAGTGTTGTAGCAGCCATCAGCTAATGCCCCGTCATTACAGGGTGATGTCATGTTGTCAACACTGAGGTGATGTCATGCACAGTATGTGCATGACATTTTAGTAAATACAGCAAATCAGTGTAAATTAAATAATACGATTAGATCAATCATATTCCAATAAATTTGACTGGACAGGCATAAACTAGTTCTTATTATGATTAGCTAATAAAATAGCATTGTTGATGTAGTTTGATCCTAATCTAATACTATGGTAACAACACCTAAATACACTTATTCACAGGCAGAGCACCGCAACAAAAGTCCACCCCATGTCATCCAGACTATTCCAGTGTTTTTGGGAGTGCAAAGAAACAAACACAAAAGCATCTTTTTCCCTCTTGTGTGACCTCCCGCTATAACATGCTGCTATTCACTAGTATTGCAACATGAGAGCAGCTGAGGTGAAACAGTCACCGTCCAGAACTGTCTGCATTGTGTGTGTGTGTGTGTGTGTGTGTGTGTGTGTGTGTGTGTGTGTGTGTGTGCGTGCGTCCTAGATATCATCAGGAACATGCAGGTCAAAGCTTGATTATTTGATATAGATTAAAAGTGTACATGCAAAACCAGAACAAATGTTCTCACTCGGTTTCTGATGTGGAAAGAAAGAAACACACGGAGGACAAGTAAAACATATATTCACTGCCATCAAGATTTTCACTCAACCCCTTGTTTTCATTATTGACTCTTCCGACCTCGGCTTTGGTCGGTGTAAAGATTTTCAATCTGTTTTGATATCAAACCAAATACTGGATGGTAACTGCTAATGATTTACCACACTCACATCTGGGACATAAATAGAGGGATCACTGAAACACTGCTGTATAAGGGAGGCCGTTTTAACTGTATCTCTGTATTTGAGTCTCTAATCTACAGCCACACGATAGCCTGATCACCTGGAATAACAGACAATGTGTTGAAAGAAAAACAAAGGAGAAGTAAGGGAGCATAAACCGGCGTCACGTTGGTTCAGCTGAATATCAACAGAACTACTCAGTCTTTGTTCAGATCATTGCGATGACAATGAACCAGAGTTAGAAGAAGAATCTTTCTAACATATGAACACAATGGGGAAAGGAATGCACGAGAAACATTGTGGACTTGATAACAGCTGAGCTGATCATCAGCTACTCACACATCCCCCTCTACTGATTCATTTTTAAACACTACATCCACTGTGCATCGAGCCCGCCAGAGCCTTTGTTTTTGACAATAAGAAGCAAAACTAGAACTGTTATGTTATCAAACTGTTTTGTATCTAAATGGTGCACTTGCCTCTGTTCCTGGACACCTACAGTTCTCTGTTGATGTTGGCTGCTGCAGTCATTCCAGAGAGGATCCCCCCAACCCCCCAATGCACTAAGCCTGGCCCTCTCTCCCTGTTACAGGGAGGAATCATAATGTAGAGTCTGATATGACCCGCAGCATATTTCATTGCTATTCCCCACCTAGTGCTTATTTAGTCTGTTTTCCGTCAGCTCAGCTTTATCCTTCACTTCTCCAGTAGGGCTGGAAGCTGCAGGCAATGCCTGCTTAAAATATAATATGTCCATTAGAAACTGTAGATGTTTTCTGACTAATTTCCTGTGTTTCTGCGGATAAGAATTATCTATAATACGGTTTATATATAAATACTGTCAAAACAATCCAATTAAACTGAAACAAGAAAAAAAGGAAAAGTTCACCCACACAAAGTGCATGTTCCTCTGTCCCAAAACTTCTTTCCATCACTCCCCTGACATGAGGTGGAGTCGGGGATTGCACGTTCTCTCGCGCTCTGGTTGTTTGCCTTGTGCAAAATCTGGCATCAGGGCTGGCTCTGAACCTCTCCTCCCCGCATCACTCTGCACAAACACAGACCTACCTGTATCCTCTTTCATCTTTGCGCCCACTTTCTCTTCGCCCTATCTTCTACTCACAAATCTCCCTTTCTCACTAACCTCCCCCTTCTGTTTCTAGCCTTGACCTTCTTTTCTGCGAAACCTGATACCAGGAGAGAGATGACGTTTAATGTTTCCCTGCTCTTTAAGCTCAATTTTGCAGTCGACCAACTGTGAGGGAAATAACTATAACAATAACTAATATAAAAATAATCCTCTATGTTCACCAGTTTTTCGCTGGCCTTATATGTTTGCAAAATTTGCTTTGTTTAGGACCTTCGGCTTGTCAGTTACCTTCAATATATAAACCATAGGCAGATAATACTGATAGACGCCATATCAGCTCCCTAAAAGGAAGCAAAAAGAGATATTGATCGCCCCCCGGTGGCTGGTTGCAGTACACACATATAAATATTGATTTTAGCCATTTCAATAACCGCACATGACTCTAGTGATGACTCAAGTGTGTTCATGGTGATGATCCCAGCTTATTGTTATTATGACACACCTTTACGTCAAGCTGTCACCTCGTATGTGGATGTGAGAGGTGTTGGAGTTCATGGAAATCGCCTGAACAGCAGCTGTGTTTGTCACTCTCTGCCTCTGACGGACTGTTTGGTCAACTCACATCAATCCAACAACAACATCCGTCCTGCCCTCAGCTCCAACCCCTGCTGGACCCATCTTTTGACAGTCATCTACAGTTCATTGTTGGTCTCCACCTTCATCATGACCCAAACCTCCCTACTGTGATTCACTATAAACACACCTCCTGAAAACCTTATCTCGTTTTTACAAATGGGCCAGCTGGAGAGTACAAATCTGCTTTTATCTGTACCTTCGACTGGGTGGATTCCGCACCAATCCCCCCCGTCCAAATCACAGGTGAACAACACTGTGGGATATATACTTATATAATTGTAACATGCTCCTATAAGAAGGATCACAAGACTACCAATACCTTAACAGGCTGTATGTCAGCAGTACAAATAATGTCTCAAAAGAACATTTCTTAAACTGAAATCCACTCTTACTGACAGTAGAATGATGCACGAGTTGTAGGTCCTGGTGATTTTCCAACCAGACACCATCATCCTTGCAGATTAAGTTGTGTGACATGATGTAGAGGTGAGGGTTGATTTTGACCTGTTGTTCACTGCTGGGGTATGCAGTGTATATGAAGGGAGAGAGAAGACTAACCCCTCCATGCAGCCCTGGTATCCCAGGAATGTGTGATATCCCCCACGCCAATCGCACAACCCTGCAAGCGTACACTGAGCCCCCAAAACACATGTAAGCATCGAGCATAACACAGAGGAAAGGAAGAGATATATAACTTGTGCAATAAAAATTGGGGTCAAGCAGAGGAGACCAACTTTCAGACATACGATATCCTCTTTCTTCCTTCAGCCTGCCCAGACAGCGCAAGGTTGAGACCCACAGGGTAGCAGGTGAATTGGAACTTCAACTATAATCAACCGGAAACCTTACAATTACTGGTAAGTTGCAATATCCCAAACGGATAGCTGGCAGCTGCGGTTCTGGATAGCTGTCAGACATACAGTTAAAGAAATGTCAAAGCTACTAGAACAATCTTGTTTCTTGGATTTTCCGTTAAGCCGAGCAGCGAGCTTAGAGGGTCTTAGCATGGAAACACCGCGCTAGCGTAAAATGAGTTTGGTCATATCTCCACAGTTGCAGCTCCTATATGTTGAATAACTTTACCAAGTCACTCGTTACAGTGCACGTTGGCCTTAATAAGAAAACTACAAGCTTTACACATCACCCGCAAAGCATTCTACACATCACATACACCGACCCGTCGGAAACTAAGACCCTCTGGTCTCCTCAAACCAGGCTGACCAGACTTTATAGCAGCTAACATTAGCAGCGGTTAGCAAGTAAACGGGGACGCGCCATATGCTAACTATTAGCGCACAACAAGCTTCAACTAAAGTTATTAGAACCAAAAGTGCCCACTTACCCCGAAAATTCCAGGTAAACCTTTTCTGCCCCCGCCGAGGTGTGGAAATAACTCTTCTCTGGTTAAAATGATAGGAAGCGGACTAACTTTGGACAAACTGTATGACATCAGGCGAAGTCTCACTTTCCCGACGCCATGTTGAACAGGCGGAAATACTACATCCGGGAAACTGCAGACCGGCACCATGGCAACCGAGCGTGCAACAGGACTCGGGTGAGGGGCGCTCTGCTCATGTGTGATGCAAGGTGCTTCTTTTAGAAATTAAAGAAATGTTCGCCTTTGGTTTGACAATACTTCCCTTTGAGACCAAATATTACTACGTTTCCCATCATCTTTATCGTGGAATAAGAAATAGGCCTGTGATGCTTATTCAATTTTTCTTGTGATATTGCCTATTATGATTGTAGTATTGTGATTCCATATTACATTTTATTACTATTTTTCCGTTGGGTTTTCAGCTCTTTGTCATCTATATACAGATATATACACGTACATATATACATATATTTCTAGGTTCAAATCTAATTTTTTTTAAAAAGCATGAATCATGGAGAGTGAATTTCTGTTGAGGCTGAAATCCATGAAAACCATTTGAAAAGCTCTGTGCTTGGAGGTTTATAGAGTAACGATGACGTTCAATGTGAAAAGAAATAAATCCATTGAATGCTTCATAACGGATGAATATTATTATTGTTAGAGTATATGTAATTGGGTCAGAACAATCCAACAGGACCTCTGTCTTTTTCTTTATAGGTCTTTAATTTTAGGTTCACTGATTCAATATATTGATGTCCCATGCACGCCGCCCTCACTGCTCAACCTAACCTCATGTTTGTGATTACAGACCCTGTTGCAAAAGTTGTGTTGTTTTTTAGGTTCATAAAGAAAGATGTACATTAGTGTGCCATGGTGCATTTAATATACAAAACCTGTTACACACTTAGCTAAAGTAAAAGAAAGTCAGATACATCAGTATGCACGCAATACTCCTACCCCCATACATGTGCCCTTATCTTCACTGCATGAACTATGTTAATTACAATGTGTCCAACATCTCTGTGAAGGGCAGCGTGTTAATCCCACAGTCTCACTGCAGAGATCAGTGTGTACAACACTGACCTCTAGTGTTAAAACACACACACTGCTCACTGTCAGTATTGGCCTGTCCCAGTGGTTTAGGATACAAACCCATTCAGATGCTTCTGAGATCATAGTACAGTTTCAATATTATGGTTAATTGGGTGTTTATTTTAACCATTTCTTGGTTCGGGTATTAGATATATTTATGAAACTGAAAACTCGCCAAGCAACTTGACACAAACAACTGATACTAACTTTATAACATAAAGTTCTGACATGAAGATCATTTTAATTCGTTAATTAGAGATCCGAAGATTTTTGTGTGTGCACTTCTTTTCGGAACATCTAATGAAAAAGAGCTTTTTTAAAAAGAGGTTTACAAGATGTTGAGACAGAACAAGTTCAATAATAAAACAAACCTCATGGTTAAAAAAATAAACAACGTTGTTGACGTTTCTGGCCGCATTTCAGTTATTCTTGCAATGGAAGCAAATTGGGGTGATTCTCAGCCATGTATCAGCGACCTTTCCCCCTACAAATTCAGATCAATACCCTCTGAAAGTGCTGAAGCAGCTGTTTCTTTGTTTACATTTACCAAATTTATTGTGGTCCTTTCTAATTCCAGGGGCGTGTTTTGCTGAGCACACTTTGCTCTTTTCCTGCTTTCTCTCCCCCACTCACTTTGGTTATTCCATTATTTTTCTTGCATATAATTATATTTACTCTCTAAAGCCCATTTGGGTTCTTGTATTCTTCCTCACTGCAACGACAAAGTGTGTGATATTGTTAATATATTGTTTGCATGTGCATTGCCTGGTTGAGTGAAGGTCATGTTAAAGGTCAAAAGGAAGGCAGGTATTTTCTAGAGGCTCCAGGTTCTAGAACAATAAGACAAATCTGTATTATCCTGAGTGAAATCTGTCATATTAAGATTTCTATAGGTATTCGATTTACAAAAAGGGATGAGTTTCCATTCTCCTGTCTTGCAGGTTCCACTCTGGCTGAGGCCAAAAATGTGAATTGCTCTTCCCAATTTACCCGACTCCACAGCTCAGCGGTTTGTGAGCAGCCGTACTGATTTCCAGCCTCGTCTGAAGTAATGAAAGTCCTCATTGGATTGTACAAAGTAGAGCCTCATCATCAATCCTGCTTGTGATCACTGGCAGGCTAATCCCTTCAACAGGGGGTCAAGTGCATCGTCACCTGTCCTCACAAACGTCATCCTTATTTTCCTGAAATATAAATGCATGATATTTTTCTAAAATGTACATATTCCATGTCTTATTCCATGTGTTATCAAAGTATCAGTACAATACAAGTACCCATAGAAAACTGTGCTTCTCTTGGCATAATTAAACAACTATATATAACAAGAAATGTATCCTTGACCAAAATATAAATGCAACACCTTTATCTTTGCACCCATGTTCAGTTTGTTTAACTGTGCAATTAAAGATCTTCTTTCTCTCAGTGTCTGCCCACAAACACAAGGGTCACCTCAGATCCTCCAGATCTGTCACATCACAATGACACACAGGTCACAAGTCAACAGGAAGAGAGGGACGTTGGCATGTCCAAGTTGGCGTGTCAATTCATCAAATTGCTGAAGCTTTCCACGTCCATTTTTCAACATTAAGCCGCCTTAGAAGTCGGTTCCAGCAGTTTGACCCCACAGCCGTTTGTTTGCTGTATCTGCTTGACCACCTAAATCGAGTTACTCGTACAACTGATGAAGTGCATGGTTTGAAAAACCTGAGAATATCTGCACTGGTAGTTCATAACTACCAGAGAAGCTGTCTTGATCTGACCGCTCACTGCTTCAGTGGGCTCACACATATTTGATGGACTCTTGCACGTTGGAGGACGACAGTTTCAAGAAAGCCTCAAACACCCCTGTTCTCCAGATACCTCCCCACTCAATATCAGTGAACTCCGCTAAGCTGTTGTGGAGGAATGAGACAACATGTCACAAGTTGGTGGATTGACACGCTGTTGAAATGGAAACTTTGACTTTGTCTCTTGTTGTCCGCTGCTGATTTTCCAAATAGACATTTTTTGGTGAATGTGTGTTGATTTTACACACCCGCATTATTTGGTTAATTTTTTTTAACCCTAAGTATGAGATATTAATCTAAGCTCAGAAGACATCGACCAGCAACAACTTAAAATTCACAATCCAAGTTGATTCAACTGCGTTTTCTGTCTTTGAGCAAGTTCTCTACAATACATTTATGACAGAAATGAATTCTTGGCAAACAGACTGAATTTACAGCAGCTAATTCACAGCTGAAAAGATGCTCGTCACTCTTGTAACCTTTTAAAGTTTTCATGCCTTCAGGTAACGGAGCTTTTGGCTCCGAACCAACCAGCCTGAGGAGCTTCGGCCAAACATCATCCCCCAAATCAAAACAAGGAAAGAAAGTCCATCCACGTTCTGACTGCAGTTTTAGTCTCTACTGAGACCAGATCATATTCCTCCTTTTATCTGAGGCACATGCTAATCTGCCTCATTGTTTGTTTTTAAACATATGGACAATCAAACAAAACTATTTAACAAGAATTATTTCCTGTTTCAAGTCAAATACCTCCTGAAGGCTGACTATCTTTTGTTTTCAGCTTTATTTTAATATATTTGTTTCTGTTTGATTCCATAGTAGTCCAGGGAGGTTTTCATTCATCCATTTATTTCTTGATGTCTGTGAAGTATCCCTGGGTATTATGAAACGTGTACTGTTATAATGAACCATACTAGTCGTAATTGTATTTGTAATCATGTTAATGATGTCACATCCTGTGGCTGGTGACTGCTGATCCACTCTTCAGTCCACAGGGCGTTCGACGGGAGCCCTGCCCCACCTTGAACTCAATCCTGTCACGTTGCATATTGGAGGCTTGAGCTGGAAATCATCTTTGTGTGGGACTGACAGTCACCAGAGTCAAAACACTCACCTTGATCCTAACAACCACTGGACATTCTACAACGCTGGATCTGTCATGGAGGTTCTCTACGATGACCTTATGAAAACAAAGCAGTGAAACAAACTGAGCCTGGAAGATTTTGATCGCTGCTGTTGCCTCCCTGCCAACAACAAACAGCCTCAGTGAAGGACGACATCAAGTTTGTCACTTGAGTCTAACTTATCAAAAAGGCGAAGTTCAATGCAACTGCAACGCTGTCTTAGTGTTATTCCATGATGACAAAAATGAGTTTGCAATAAATTCAGCAATGGATTCAAAACAATAACAAATGTAGCGTTTCAGTTTTTCAGATAAAAGGTTATTTTTTTAATAAATCAGACACTGACCGCATCGTACTGTAAAGTACCTCTTTGAATGATCTTTTCCTCTCACCAACCACTCTTGGTGCTATTAAGGGGTTACTGGGCTAAAAATAAGTGGGTACAGAACTGTAAAATGTTTGAGAACAACTGCCCTGCCCACGGCTGTGACCTTCACCTTCAAGCTGTGCAGCAGTTTGACATCATGCTGCTCTGAGTTTGGGAATGGCTGATTAAAAGCATATAACAGCACTGATTTGCACAGACGGAGGATTGTTGTGTAAAAGAAGAAATGCTGCAGATGTAAACTTAAAAGAGCACTCAGGTGACATCATCCTGGCCTCTCCAGATTAATGTTCCTTTCGTCCAGAGTGACCCCACATAGCCTGCTCATGCACAATAACAACAATGACACACACTGGAATAAATGCATAGTTTATCATATCATAACAAGAAGTTCTCAGGGCTACATTGTAAACAAAACAGTCTAGTAGATTTCGGGATTGTAGCCTAAATTATGAACAGGAAGTGAGGTGACTGAACCGTATTAAGAGGAGATACAAACATTGCATTGAATATTTAAGCTCTTTCTGTGAGTTGATTCAAGACAAACGTTCTAAAGAGGTACAATTACTACTGAGAGTATTGATCGCCTTGCATTTCATACGAGCTACCAGAGATCACAATTTAGGCTACTTCTGCTACAGTACAGTATCGCTTTAAGTTGCACTAGATACCTGAATAAAAACAGCATCCAGCTGTGGAAACAAGGAAAAAGGCATATCATAATTTCTTTAAAAGTGCAGCGCAGAGTGACGTTCTTCAGGGGTCCTTGAAGCGAGGTTCTTGCAAGATGTTTGAGGGTGTTTCTTCTAAGCATTGTAAGGTACAATCTAAAGGGTTCTTCAGTGTTACTGTGGGTTGCAACGAAGGTCTTTTAGAGGATGCACTTGTTCTTAAAAGGGTTCCAGGGGACTCTGATGGAGTCACAGGCGAATATAAACGGCAAGGGGACAATTCAGAGACCCCCAGAGGGGTCCTGGTGTATCAAATGGCTGCAGTGGTGTGGGTTGCAGTGGGTTTCAAAGGTTCTAAAGGGGGAATATTTATATTCAGAGGATAATCCAGTTACACATCAAACCAAAAGAAGAACATATTTCCTGTGAATCAGGAAAAACAAATTATAAACTACCTGTGTTCTGATGTTTTGGGGAAAGCTGGCAAAAAAGAATTACCCCTCCCCACCTGCATCCTCCATGCGGTACATGAACGCACTTGCCCCCTCTGTCCTCCCTCAGCATCCCAAACTCCAGATGCGGTGATGGCTCCCTGTGCGCGTCTTCTCCCCTCCATCCCTGCTGCAGCCTCATGTCAAGTGTACGCAGTCACCTTCTTGTGGACGTGCGTGTGTGCGTGCGTGCGTGCGTGCAGTGTAGTCATCCAAATTTGGGCGCGCAGTCGGTGCGGTTCGGCGCCTCGGTCATGGTGTTGTTGTACTGCGTGTCCGGTGTCCAGAAAAACACATAATAAATCACCAGGATGAACGCGGCCACGGACACGCAGAGGAAATAAGCGATCGCCATCGCCACTTTTACCCAAATCTTAGTTGACATGTTGGCGTGTTTGGCCCGTAGCTCTCCGGGATAGCTCGGCCTCCGCTTCATGTCACCGTTCAGCTTCTCCGCGGTCACGGTCACCTGCCTGCCCGCGGCTTTCATCTTGGGATTAGCTCACAAATATTTTCCTCTGCTGAATGTTGCGTGTTCATTTGAGTCCGGACAGCAGAGCCAGCTGCTCCCCTCCACAAGCTCCTCCGGTCAGGCTGGGACGCGGGTTGAATAGCAGCTGCTCGAGTTCCGTCTCCTCCTCCGTTGCCGTTACCGTAGTGCTGCTGCTGATGGAGCTCCCGTTACCCTCCGAGTCCCCCAGGCGCACCGGACAAACTGAAGTCAAGGAGGCTCTCCCCTGATATCAGCTGGATGGGACCGTTATCAAGCTCACGTGACTCCAACTGGTCGTTTCCGGTAATACTTTACAAAATAAGAAATCTCTTAGCCCATTTTAATTATACTTGTACAATTAATATTAATCAATAGAAAGCCGTAGCCATGGAGATAAAGGTGCATCAAATCAATGTCAAATATAATCCAAAATCTCGAATATAATGTTCTACCCTTATAACACTTGTAGTGTATATATATATATATATATATATATATATATATATATATATATACTACAGTTGAAAAGTTTGGGGTCAGGTTGCTCTTGTCAGCATTGAACTCCATTCTAACAGCTTCATGAAATAATGATCTTGAATGCTCTATGACAGGGGTCTTCAACCTTTTTAGCCCAGGGACCCCTTGGATGAGAGAAAAACAGAGCAGGGACCCCCACTTGAAATTCCCCCCCCCCCTTTTTTTTTTAAATATAAGCCTGACTTATAATAACTTTTAAATGTATTTTATTCAGCTTATTTCACTGTATTAACCAATTTCTGACTGGGTAGACTAAATAGATTTCGTCAAAGGTATATTATTATTGCATGTTAATGACATGTTCTTAATCATCTCAATCAAATAATAATAATTAAAAAAAATTAAACTCACTTATTATTTTGGTTAAAATTGCCTTTATTTTATTTTTAAGTTGGCGGACCCCCAGCAGTACCTCCGCGGACCCCCTAGGGGTCGCGGACCCCCGGTTGAAGACCACTGCTCTATGATCATTACCAGTGCACGGAAATCAGTCAAGATGTGCTCAACAACTATGGGAACTATAACTATAGTGTTCAATGAAATCCATTTCCAATGTCTAATTAAAGGTGATTGAGAGAATCCCAAGTGTGTGAACACAATAAAAGCTGTCAGTTTTAAAGAGCCTAAAATATTACCCACAATGCTTTGTTTCCTCTTTCATGGTTCAGCACACACAACTAAGTGTGATTCTAATACAAAGCTTTGTTTTTTAAATGTTTCCATGTGTAGAATTGTTAAAGAATTCAACCTCTGTAATGATGCTGCATATTGCACACTTGGTATTCATTCTCTAAAATCACACACTAAAAAAACAACACACAAATCCATCCCAGATGTGTTCAGCACATCTTGACTTATTTTTGTACACTAATAATGACCGTAGAGCATCCAGGTGATTATTTCATGAAGCTGATCATAATGGAGGTCGATGCTGAACAGAGCAGGTGACCCCAAACTTTTCAATGGTAGTGTATATATTTAAATGTATTTTTAAATTGTATTTCAACATGTAATGTATTATAATATTGAATAAAAAATTAACAGGTAAAAATATTTTTAAGGATGTTTTATACAGGATTGTCCAGGAACTTGCCTAATAGTAAAGTTAACTTTTATTATATCAAACGTTGTAGACTAACAAACTGACTGCACTTTTAACAAACCATATGTATTAAAATAATGACAAGATGAGTGAAAATATTAAAACATGATCTCCATCATTTCACTCTCAATTACAATGTTTAACACTGTTTTATTAGTGAAGGGTCAATCTGAGTCAAGTCAATTTAAAGCAATGTCCTGACTACTTTAACATAATGTAAAATACGTGTTGGACATGGTGTTTCTACTGGAGATTGAGCTGATGAAAGTTCTTAATTTCAAGCATCGGGCCTGGAGTCGTTACTCTATTCAGCCACAGTAAATCAGACTTCACCATTGTATGAGGACAGAAAACACTCTTATTTTGAAGGAAAATACATATTTCCGGCACCTCTTGGTTTGTCTATCTGACTTGACGCCGCTTCAGATGAGGAGGGTCTGAAAGTACGCAACACCCAGTGATTGGGTCATAGTTTGAGGCAAAACGTCCCGCAGCAGAAGATGGGAGGGATGCAGGTGCAGAGTGTTCATCCACTAATGACCGCCGCCTTGATTTTCTCCTCCAGGCTGCAAAATCTGTGAAGCAGCTGATTACCAGTGCCAATAAAAGACATCCAAACCATAAAAAATGTGTCCCTACATAGATGAGTCACAGGCTGCAGCCATAACGTTCTTTTCTAGGCCTATTTATGTTACAGGGGATATGAAGAACGGTGGGATATTCTCATTCCTGTCCTGCAGCCATCGAGGCCAAAATCACACACAGGAATGAAAACAGCAACTGCATGTGTTCAGTAAGAGCACAGAGCTGAATGCGTTCATGTTGCCACACTGGCTAAGTAGGACATAAATACATGTGTCTGTGGTGGATGAACAAAGGGGCAGCAGGGTTACCGGCACACGTATCAGCGCCTGTAATGATCAAACAACATGAGGAGTAGAAGCACTTCACAGCTTCAACCTGGCAGCAAAGAAAAATCACATACGACACGATAAGAGAAATACATTTATTGGCTAAGTGAGTAAATCAAAAAGCGACACTGTGCTTTACAATTCAGAAAGCTGTACAAACATGTCAGCTCTTCCTCTGATGAGTGAGCGGACTATTTCATGAATGGCTTTGAGAATATTTAAATTCTAGTCCTGATCATTTTGTGAAAACAGCCCCCCCCCCCAGCAGCAACCTGGATAACGATTTCTTGTGTCACACAGGAAGAAAGTGTGAAATGTTTTCACACTGAAATGTCGACTGCCTTGAAGACAAACAGCCATCACAGCTCAGACAAACATCCACATGAACAAATTAAAAAATAGAATTTTATAGCTCCACGGCCACGTACGGCCATCATGTCTGCACTCGGTTGAATGTTCATTTCCATTCACAATCTGAACCGCAGTTCGTCTCCCCCAAAATGCTTCTCTTTTATTCCTCCTAACACAAGAACATTGACGCGTCTTATTTATCACTGCGTCTTCAAACGCCACGGCTGCGCCGCTTAAACTGAAGACCACAACAAAACAAACTCAACAAGCGAAGCCCTTTCCTGTGTCGAGGCACCAAAAATAAACTAAGCAAAGAAAACTGCAGGTAAATTACTCACATAGACTCGTGCTTCATTTCATGACACTTGAATGAAAGTAGGAATCTCCAAATGAGAGACATTTAAGGAAATATACACGTAATGTAAAATCTTTAGGTCATTTTTTAATGTTGAAGCTTTTTTTTAAAGAATTAAAAAAACACACTGTTCTGTTCAGAGTTCCCCTTATAGCTCACCTTCCCTCTAGCAAACAAATATGATCTCTCTGTAGAAGTGACCTCAGATTATAAAAGGTTTCCTCATTATTAAACAGACATGTGAAGCAGACGTGAGATGACGAGGAGGCGTGAAGGTCATATGATGTTCTGTTAGAAAGCCCTGAAGCAGGACACCTGATCCTTCAAGTTCCTCTGCAGCCAAACGTCCTTCACACAAGTTGTTCCTGAAACAGTTGATTTACATGTGACACACACGTCAGTCACACTGTGACTCGCACACACACACTCAGCAGGTCTCCTCCCATGTAAAACATTTAATAATTTATACTTGCAGCAGCGAGAAAACCTGCTCATGTCAACAGTCAGGCTGAATAAATAATTATCTCATGATTATGAAAGTAGAGTCAGATTGGGTTGTTCTGCTTGGTGTTAAAAGTATTCCGGTGTTTAATTTCTGTGTCTGAGGACTGAGAGGAGACGGTCACATGATTGATGCCACAAAGTCAAGTTTAGGAAAGACTGCGTGCAAATTAAAAAATTTGTTAAATTGTGTTGATCCAGAATGGTTCTGCAGTAAAACGAAGTCGGAGATCGATTTATTTCCTGCTCCTGCTCAGGCTGAGCCTCATGATTCTCTCGTCACCAACAAACAGAGCTTGTGAACGAGCTTATTAGCCAGCAGCCTAAAATTAATTGATGCTAATTGATCCCAGCAGTTGCTAATGCTAACAGGTCTGAGATACCTGAGCAGTGCATTCACAAGAATTTCACTTTAAGTCCCCTCATTTACCGTTTACTTACTACTTACTGTTATGACAACATTACGTAGTTATAGCAGATATGAGGATGTTTGGAGGGCTGGGCAGCCTGACGGCCGATACATGAAGCCCATGTTATTTTGGCCGAGTGTTTGCTTATGTGAACTCTGTCTGCATTGAATTTATTATCATTATTATACTTGTTTAACTGCCTCTTCAACTGATGTCTATCATCTAAATAATGCCAATAATTTCACAGATTATTAATCACTAATCAGCGTCAATAATTCTGTTTGATATCATTACGCCTATGTTTCAATCATAGACTGTATAAAACAAGGATTTGTGGATCAGAAGGTCGCCGCGCTCTAAAGCAATCCCTGCTTTATCTACTCATTTATCAACACATACCTGATCAAAACTACATCATAGTGTGTTATAAACCATTAATAAAATGTAATAAAGGGGTTTAAAGTGAAAAACTGATGTTCTTCTGCATGCTGCTTCTTGTCGAGCCCCCTCACCCATCCTGCTTCACTCACTGTGGACTGATCAGGCGCCACTGGCTCTTTGCCTGGGTTTAGTTGAGGGGTGTCGCAGGAGACTGGAACAGCCAATAACCTGCACCTGACTGGGATCAATCCATAAACTTAAAGCTTAAATTCTGTGATGTTCTGAAGACGCTGCAAAAGTAATTTTTGCACAGCGTGCTGCTCGTGGCCACATTTCTACAGAGGTGGTGGTCAGGTCAAAAGTAATTTTGACCATTTTCACAGTGCAGCAAAGGAGGGAACCAGGACATGTGATTATTAATATCTCAATATTAACAGTGAGACAGAACACGGCAGCGGCCCAGATGTGATTAGACTGATCCAACAAACTGAAACAGCTCGGCTGCAGACAGACGAGGGAGCTGTGAATGGAAGTGGAGAGGCTTGTCCATGGCGAGGCTCTCTCCCTCCTCTTCCTCATGAAGTCTTTCTATTTGTTATTTTAGATGTGTGATGGTCACTCAGCTGATGGGTTGTCTGATGCTCTCCTCTTCCATCTCTCTGTCCTCCTCAGAAGAGAGTATTTGTTCCGAGCAGCTTCAGCCTGTGGAGACCAACAGAGGGAGGAGGTGGTAAGTGGGAGGGTCACACAGGCCAACATGTGTGTCTGTGTCTTATTGTTCTTCATGCTTTTATCCAAAGAACATCGCGGTGCCATTAATGAGAACATTTTGAGGTCGAGCAGCCCCAGGAGACAATATTTTCTGTTAGCTTAGTGGCATTACCGTCGTCATTCTGCCCATTCAGCTTCTCTGTGCCTCTAAAAAGGGAAGAAATAATCCCATGCAGTCTCTAATAATCAATACTGAATCAAGCAGCTGCAGTCCAAATGAATCCTGACGATGTTTGATCTGTAAATCACAACAACGCTTTGGATCTTCAAACGTGTTCTAGTTCAAACACAGTTGTGTGGAGAGATGAAATTATGAGAAAGTAACAACAGGAATTCATTTCACTATTTTAAAGGGGGTTAATTTAGTCTGAAGTTTCATCCTCTGTGTCATGTTAATAAGGATTCTTCATCTGTGGATGTTGGCGTCACCCAACAGTAAAGAGACTGATGTTCACTGTCCGACGCCGCGGCCCCGTGAGGGATTTATTGTGTTTAACATCTGAATCTTTGTCTCCAGTTTCTCACACGTGAGGTTCTGCAGGTTCTCCAAGTACGACATCACTGTAAACGATGCAATCGCGGTGGGACTTTAAAGATATTTTATCATGAGACTTTAGAGAAAGTGGACCTGTAAACTCTCCTGAAACACATTGTGGCAGTTCTTCTAAAGACAGTGGAGGATGATCGTCCTGTCTTTCAAACATCCTGCACATTCTCCCTACGAGAACATAAACGGGTTCCTGCTGATCCTTCATGTCGTTCATCCACAGTCTGACGATCCACCGTTGAGCTCATGAAACCTCACAAGACTTAATTCAATCAGACCTCAGCACTTCAAACACTCTGTTCTATCTGCCCCGTCATCCGTCCAGCAGGCAGCGGATCATTTCCTATGAAAAGCCTTTTGGAAAACTTAATTGTGCCTCTAATTTCTCTGGTTTCCTGGACTCCACCCAGACACCAACACACACACAAGCTGCAACACCATTACGTCAAGAGACACACAAGCACACCAGTTGCCCACATGAGCTCATGTGACAGTCTAATCCCAACTGAGTCATCAGGACGAGTGCGAGTGCAATTAGAGGGAGATTTTTATCCTGAAGACAACAGCAACCGTCATTTCTTACAATTCAAATCATGTTTATGTCATGAAGACATCGTCTAACCCAGGCAAACGTTCTGTCTGAAGGAGCAACAGGTTTACAGACGTGGAGTCAAGAGGGACATGAAACCTCAACTGACTGAAAGCTCCTCATCACGCCAGCGGACTCTAGCTGCTGATCAGTTTCTGACACTTCTTGTTCCATCTACTAAATGCTGCTTCTCTTCTTGCTTCAGCAGTTATATACACACACAAATATACATACATACATAAGATCAGAACATCCCGGTGGGTTGTGATTGTATGTTGAAGATGTTGGGAGGATGACGGTGAATGAAGACGAGGCTGAACTGTTGGATCCCGGTGGGACGATCGTTATCCCAAAGATCATTGAACATGAGAGTCAAAGCAGAACATCCTGCTCTAATTAAAGGAACAAGCTCAACCACAGTACTGTGTTTTTAAAACTTTGCCATTAGCCAAAGTGATGCCACCGCAGCCACAAGCTGAGTGGCCGTGAGGATGACTACTGATGACTGGACCTCTTCGATTCCGCGGTGCATCCACGTCGCTCATGTTTCAACCCAGCGGATGTGGATCTCAATGAGGAAAACAAAACTCTGGTAGCATCTGACATTAGCCATGACCGCTGATGTTCCCCTCTCTCATTGCCTCTCCTCTAACCAACTGTTCCTCACAAATCACTGGAGACCAAAATATTAGGCTGAAACTAACGTCGGTGTGGAGGCCAAAGTGAAGGCACAGCTGGACAACAGTGTTCCTCCACTGGATCCTTTATGAAGCAATGATCCAGTCGCGGAGCTCCAACTGATATTAAAAAACACATAGCAGTTATCTCATAATGTTTTGAATGGCAGATTGGTGGGAAGCACCGAGATGAGACTTTGACGGGACTCTGCAGCAGCATCAGATTCATCTTTAACAAACATCAGGACAATGGAAGGAGAGACAGTCTGGGTGTGATGGAAGAGGTGGAAGAGGACGAGGAGCGGTTTACTATTAACAGGTGGGGTTAGTACGTCCGGTACATCACAGGAGGAGTTAAAAATAAATCTATGGGTTTGTCATCGACGCCAACGTGTGGAAAGAAACGAGCACAACTTATTTACAGAACAAGGGAAAAGACGAGGACATCAACCGACACATTCACATTTAGAAGGTCTCAAAGTACCTGACGGCTGCTCTGACGGCTCCACTGTGTCTGCCGTCGAGGCTTCATCAGGCGGACTGACCTCCATGACGTCATTTTTTGCCGTTTCTGGTTCAGAAGCGGTCTGCTCCACTTCCGGGACGATGGGAGACGGAGGGTTGTCTGGTGTCTCTGCTGTCAAATACATTGACGCACATGATCATGGTGTCGTCTGGTCAAAGACACTACAAAAGATAAACTAACTGCAGCTGGTAGAACCTTCTAGAGCTGTGAAATGCGGCCGTATAATATAAAACATTGTGAATTGTTTCAGCATCTGATAAAACATTTTAACTCAATGATATATAACTGAAACTCACCGAAGCATCAGGGTCAACGTACTTAATTACATTACACTACTTTCATTTGGCAGACGTTTATTTAAGTGGCTTTCAAGAACGCCATTACCTCCGCATCAACAGGAAATGGAATATGAAATTAGGGCCGAGACAAAGTGGCTTAACTGATGGGTGGAGACAGGCGGGAGTCGTTCACTAGAATTGTGAGTGAGCTTCAACAGGGAGATACATGTGGTTCAACACCACACCAGCAGCAGCATTCTGGACCAGGTGCAGAGGTTTGGTGAGATCTGAAGGCTCAGCTGGATGTACAGAATCGCCTCCCAAAGGAGGACACAGCAGAATCATTCTGTACTGTGCGCTAAGAATCAAACTGAGCTTCCCAGCTATCTGTGCAGGCATCTCTTCCCCTGAACGAACACAAGCTCATGTGCAGGCTGAACTTCAGATGCTACCCTGCACTCATGATAGAAGAAGAAAGAGCTGTGAGCCTCTGCCTGCCAACTGTTTATTTCAAAGGTTTTTATTACCTTGTGAAGGAGCAGCAGGCTCATCCTGGTCCAGCGTCACAGCAGCCTCACTGACCTCAGAGGAGGCCGGAGCAGAAACAGCTGAAGGCGCCGGGTCAGAGTCCTCGGGCGAGGCCGGTTCAGATGGCGGTGCAACCGGGGTGTCTGTGGGGACGAACTCTGGTTCTGAAACTTCTGGTAACGAGGACACTTCTGTGGCTGAGTAGGGGAGACAAGGAGGAAGAATTAGAGAGGCGGAGAAAGGAGACGAGGGGGAAGATGGATGGAGGAAAGGTGAGTAGGTGAATCGGAAAGGAGGGAGAGAGTAAGTTGGAGGGAGAAGAGAAAATAAACATTGAGATCAGAGACCGAGGAGACGAGACATCTCAAGCAGCATTTCCTTTTTCCACCCATCGTCCCTCCTTGAGACATCAGAGGGGAGCAGCGTGTGTGTGATAGAGAAGTTATCAATGGATCCTGTCGTCCTACCTCCTGGTACTATGACAGTAAATGCAATTTAGACAACATTACAATACGCGCCCACACCAGTCTTTGGAGTGGACCTTCATTAGGATCTCAACTACACGCCTGAAGAGTTTCATGACTGTATCTTTCATGGCTGGGACGTTATCATGGGGGCGTTAATCACTTCTTACTCTGACTCAAGTGTGAAGGTATCAGCTCCTCCTCCCCCTCGTCCTTGTCTGGCTCAGTGGCTTCAATGGAGGTGGCAGCTTCACTGGGCGTCTCCACCTCCTGCTCCTCCTTCTTTTGGGGGGGGCTGGCCTCAACGCTAGGGGGTTTCAGTGGGCTCTCTCCTCCCATGCTGCTCCTTGGCGACAGCATCTCCATCTCCTCCCCCCAGTCTGAAACAGGCTGGTGGCCGTCCAGTGGGGAGAAGGGGCTGAGGGGCTTTCCTCCCTCCTGTGACTCGTGTACTGCTGCTGGGGAGGGGATGTGGACCTTTGGCCTGGGAGTGCGCTGCTCTTTGGGGCTTCCCGCAGACGTAGGTCGAGAGCGAGGCTTTGTAGCTGTGGGGGACTTGACTTTGGTTGGGGAGCATTTCTCTTTCCCGGTGTCTTTCTTCTCATCGCCTCTGGAGTCGTGTTCTCCCTCAGAACTGTTGCTCCCTTCGTCCGATCCATCACCCACTGCTTCTCCATCACTGGCATCCTCCCATTCCTCGTCATCATCCTCGCCGCTCTCTTCCTCCACCTGAGAAAGATGGAAATAGATTTTAGCCTCTTAAATCCGTTGTAATAAAATGATTGCAGTACGTGTTTGAATTCCTGGCTGTGAGATTGTATTTCTAAGTCTGAGACTATAACGGAAACAAACCGGATATCCAGCTTTGTTTCCTGCTTGGGAACCTGCTGCCACCCACTTACATTAACATGGAGGTGGTTGTCCCACACGATTTGCCCAGATGAAGCCCCCCTACCTTCTGTGCTGGGAGAGGTTTGGATTTTTCTTTCTCCTCTTCCTTTTTAGTATTCTCCTCTCTCTTTGTCTTGTCCTCTTTTTCCTTCTCCTCCTCCTCCTCTTCTTCTTTCTCTCCTTCCCAGCGGTTGTCATGCATACTGCCAAAGGAATCGAGATGTGTTGGAGCATTGACTCACAACGTTAAACAACATGAACATATCAGAATCCCCCAAAACACACACAGATGATTTTTAATTAATCAATAATAGTATAAATGAATGAAGCGAATCACCTTCATTAGTTGCACAATTAACGGCTGAAGAGGAAGTGATGCAGTTTAGAAGTCAGATTTTACCTGTAACTCGGTTTCTGTCCTCTGCTCTTTCCTCGGCCCCGGTCCCGGTCCCGGTCCCCTCGGGGGCCCTGCGGCCGGCCCTGGGACATGAAGTCTCCAAATGTCGGCGTTTTAGGAGGCCGCTTACTGTCATCTGGAGGAGATATTGATGGAGAGTGGAAATATGATATAAAACAACATTTAGGAGACACTAAAGTCGGGGTATCAGAAGTGATGGAGGCGTGTTAATCATCTCAGTTTCTGCTCAAATAACTGAGGTCTCAACCCGTGCAACAAACGGTACGGGCATGCAAGTACAGTTTTAGAGGGCAGGAACCAAAATAAACGATCCACATGGGAAACACACAATTGCAATTGAAGGGAGACACTTGTGGAACCACAAATTTCCCTGGATAAAGAGGTTGTGTTTCAGTCTACTTCACCTTGAGTCAGTACCATCGACAGGAAGTCAAACTCAAGACAAAACATATGGAAATACTACTTGTTCAATATATTTATGTCACAGTAACCGTGTTCTGGAGTCAAACAAGACATTTGACATTTAATGAGTATTAATTGAAAAGGAAAAAGTAACATTATGTGTATCCCTTCGTTCTTCCGTCTGTTCTGAGTCGACGTCTTATGTAACATGGGAGGTTTACTGGGGGACCGTTGGCCCGAAGTGAGTGAGAGTGAACAGATCTGCTGCCTCATGTTTATAAATGACATGTGAGAGGAATAAAGACTGACTTCCATGTCACTGTGTGGAACATCTGGAGATCTAAAGTCATAAATGCAAGAGGACATCAGGTGAGGTGCAACTTCTGATGGATGTTGTGAATGTTATTGTATTCGAAGAAAACCTGTTGAAGTAACAACAACAAAGTGTCATTTCAGGATTTCTTTCAATTGCAATCTGCGTGTTATCAAGGAGGAAACCCTCGTTCTTTTCTTTCATGTCATGAAGGAGGAAAATGAAAGGAATAATGACAAACGTGTTGGAAGATGTGAAAGATGTATGAAGGGAATGTGACAGAAAGGAAACGACAGTTATAAAGGTGAAGTCATTAAAAAGCAGCCGAAGTGAAAAGCAAAGGATGAGGAAGGTCGACAGGAAGCCATCCAGGTATGAAGACAGGAGAAATTGAGGAAGAGAGGAGGGAGGGAGGGGAAGAACAGCAGGAGTTGCAGGAAGGAAGGAAAGAGAAAGGATAAGAGCTTAAAGAGGGAGAGAGAGGAGGGGAGGAGGTCAGAGACAAAGGTACAAGTACAAAAGAAATGAACGGGATCAGTGAGGAGAAAAGAAAAAAGCTGAGAAGACGAAGAGATTGAACACACACACACACACACGCACGCACGCACACGCACACGCACACGAAGTCCTGGTGAATCCTACATGTGATTTCATCTCTACTGGATCTCCAACAACTGACACGTCAAACACCAATGTTTGAACATGTCCTTGCACAGGGAGCATATAGATTAATACAATGATCACAGAAAAACACTGTAGCGTTTCACTTCTAGATGCAGCTTCTGTTTTGATGAGGAGACGCCACAATAGTCTAAACACGACATTGTGACTAAATATGCTCCGATGAACCGAAGAGGCAGCGGACGCTGTATTAGTGGGCCAGTTGGGTGAAACTGTTAAGAGTGACACCAATAAACCCATTTAAATGAGAGAAAAGTATTCATATGAGTATCTATTATTTTGTATTTGATTGTAATGAATCATATTATTTAATTTTATATTATATTATGATGATTTATTTCTGAATACAATTCTTATAAAAACACTTTTTGAAATTGTACATATATATAATATATAATAAACACATTGTTGGGTAAAAATATCAATATAACTATCCAGCAGTGGTTGAACTTAAAAATCTAGAACTAGAAGGTTGTGAGGAGGGTGAGGTTGCTTCTGGGTGCAGCTGTTGTGCTTCAAACAGACACACACAAAAGGAACACGCACACACATAATTTAATCTGGGTCCCATGCTAAGGTCTAACCTGAGGCCCTGCCCTGAGGCTCTGTACGAACGGTACGCCCCCGGGCTGCAGAGAGGACACACACAACAACACATTACAGTACGAAAACACACACACACACAGAGACACACACACACGTCACAAGAGAAACATTTATATGAGTACGGAGTCAATGCATAAGACACAGAAAAGACTTTGTCTTATCAAGTCTAACTATCCCTGAAATATAACATAACATATGTTATATTTCATCAGAATTATCTGTTCCAATTACTCAACTGTATTATGTTAAAAAAGCAAAAACATTCTTGCTGTACGAAAGTACAAAAACGCTAAATGGGCACTTCCTTAAGAAGGAAACATGAAAGCAGCCTAAAGACAAAATATTATTTTTGCACAAGTGAAAAGTAAAAGTGATGTAATTACTTTATGACTGTGCAGACAGGAAATGATGTCAAGTGGTTATAAAAGGAAAATGAAGCCGTGCCTGGAGGGAAAAAGGCATCCAACATCAACTTAACCTGTCAGGGAAAGAAATCCCTTATGTATATATATACACATCATATATTATATGTTATAAAGCTTATTCAGTATAGATTGAGAGGTGCTGTTTCCTCCATTAGAAGCAGTTCTTCTTGTTCTGCTGATATTTTGACACGGCTGCATCCTGGGATTACTGCAGTCCCACGATTAATTACTTTAACCAGAATGACGAAATTATTTATACACATAATTAAACATAAGTCATTAAGCTCCCCTGCTAACACCGGTGGGGGGCTTCAGCCTCTTCACGCTTAAATGTCCTATAACCTACAAGGACGCAGCACTAGAATTAATCTCATGTTAATCTCTTCTTTTCATATCCATCATTTGTAAATCCAAAACTAAAATATATTTTTTAAACCATTTGCTAATATTTGCTTGTCTTTTAAATTCATGTCAATAATCTACTCACAGTTTAGAAAGTGTGTACAGAAGAGAACAAAAACATTAAAGTAGCTTAATACTACTTGTAACATTATTTACAGGGAAACTAGGCTGGGTAAACAGACAACTTCAGTGACATCTTTTGTGCCTATCGTTTATCTCTTTACTGTGATCGTCAGATCAGCCATAGCAGGTCTTCCTGTGTCTCCATCTTAACTCACAGCAGTTGTGTTGAAATCCTAACGACTACTAAACACTGATTGATTCAGTCAAGTCTTTGTTTTCTCCGTCAATCCTCTCTCCTGTGTTTTCGCCGCTGCTGTGACGTCCGTCCTGAGACTCCTCAGGTGCCAGCTCACCTGGTGTTACACAGTAAATATAACAGGTGTCTGGACAAGTAAGTAGACCTCATATATATTAGGTTGTTTATGGGGATCTTTATGAATATTTTTTGCTGCTTTATAGAGGACAGGCAGTTTAATCTTACTATCTTCTCCTTCAGTGAAAGAGTCAGTTAACCCAGGGCGCTTCCTAAAGCTCCTCTCACATCAGCAGCTTAACAGGTTGATTTGAACTCCGGGGAAATACAATGTGCTCTTATGTAACGAGCTTAATAAACTCATTTACATAATGGCCTTAATCAGCTGGTGAGGAGGGGCGGTGTGTGTGTGTGTGTGTGTGTGTACATGTTAGGGTGACATCATTTGAGACAAGCGGAGACATGGCGCGGAGGTAGATCGAGGGCCTACTAGTCCTTTCAGCTGCTGTGTTACCACAGCAACAGCACAAGAGGTGTGTGTGTGCGTGCGTGTGTGTCTGTGGACTTGCCTCTCCTGCTGCCCTGCTCTGACGTGATGCCCTCTGTCGCCACACATGAGTCCTCTTTGAACCTGAGAACAAAACCGCAGGGTTAGGCAGACGCACAACTAGTCAGTGTCATCATTTTTATACACTTTCTATCGTCTTCCCCTCTTCGTCTTGCCGAGGACCTTGATGGAGACTTACCGTAGACATCACTGCTTAGTTTACTGACGATATGCATTAACAAACAAAACATTGGAATGGCAGTGACTTGGACCAAACAAGCATGTTCCCCTAATGTGTGAGGACAATTAGTTGTAGGTCTGCGTGTCTCTGTAGCATCCCAATACTTCATCTATATACATATTTACAAACACATTTCCATGACTTTTCCAGGCTACAGCTGAGGAGCATGTTCTTACATGTTCTCCGTCTTCTGTGCGTCCCACTCCCGTCTCCACTGTCCGGTGGCGTTCCGGTGGCGTGCCAGTCTTTCCTCATCAATCTGCTCACGCTCCTTCTTCCAGCGCAGGTACTCTGCTCTCTCCCGGCCAGTCATGGACATGGTCATATCCACAGAGCCTTTCAGACCAGGCCTTCGACTCTACAGTTCAATTTGTGGTGAGTGAAGAGTTAAGACCAGTAGGAAGTATAAAGATATGAATGATCAAGACTCAGGAAGAGTGTGGATGTTAATCCCTTGTTGTTACAAACCAATGCCAAAAAATTACTCACAGTCCACTCTTTCTCCAGCTCAGCTCCCGTTTTCACATTGTCGAAGTCCAGCCCTCCCCAGTTGCGTACATGTCTCCTGCTCCCCTCCTTCCGGTCCGTGTCTGGCGCCGGGCCTGAACGTCTCGGGTCGTCCAGGAAGTTACGGATGGGCTTGTCTCCATCCGACTTCGGGAAGAAATTAAATGCCAAACGGTTTCTATTACTTTTGAAAGACAGTTTGTTATGATGAAGTTGTTGAAGTAAATACGGCCAGTTTCTCCCTGTGACACAGTTCACAACACTAAGCAGTGTTTCCCATACGCAGACTTTAATTGAGGGGACAAGACCAGTTAGATTAAATCTGATTGCCATTTTTCTTTTTAAATCAATAAGCAAAAATGTAATTTCATAATACACACAAATGTATCTCTGAACTATATTTTATAATAGATCCTCAACATTTTTGATTTTCTACAGGATGTCTTTTTATAACTAATAGAAAAACTTATGTAATATCCTCTCACTTCCCTGAGGAGCCCCCCAAAACAATCTTAAAAACAGCGACTCTCATACCCTCTGTCCTCTCTCATATTCTGCTATTTTCTCCATTTCTTCATTCATCTTCTCAATGTTCTGTCTCCTCTTCTCCTCCCACTCCTGCTCAGAGAACATCACATCATTAGTGACAGATCACAATTATTTATTTCAGATATTATAATCCAACATTGTTAGTGTAAACATGTTTATTCGCTTTCACCTTAGATTTTCTGTCCACGCCACCTGGTGTCCCTCCTCCTCCTCCTCCTCCTCCTCCTCCTAGACCTCCACCAGCTCCTCCATCACCTCCTCCTCCAGCTCTTCCTCCTCCTCCTCTCTGCCCTCCCCGACCAACTCTTCCTGACCCCATCCTCCTGGGTGGGCTGTGGCCATCACTCTGCCCTCTGAGGCTGTCGCTCTCCTCAGAAGTTTTACGGCT
>CAAKHC010004776.1:56170-66873 GCA_901007825.1 Macroramphosus scolopax | reverse complement strand
AGCAGAACAACAGTCAGGATCAGGTACAGGACAGCAAACACTGTGTGCAGCCACAACAGGCTGTTTCTAGAACGAAAAAGGAGAAACACTCGTATCCATTTTGTCATAATGAGAAATACTGATGTACTATTTATTTCTTATATAGCTGTTAGTTACCCCATCTGAAGATTCCCAATGGTTGTCCTTCCAAAGCTCTGTGGACCATTGTCTGAAAGACTCTGTGTACATACATCTACTGATGCCTAGTCTGGACACATCATCAGTGATGTTCCTGGATTCATTGGGCGTTTCGGGTCTTTCAACTATCATACGCCCTCCTCCAGGTGACCCAGCCGGGGTTGATCAAATCCCGGCTTGTGTTCAGACGGCTAGCTAGCTACCATGACTCCATGGATCTCCTCTTTTGAGCCACAACCATCTTGAGGCCCTTTCTGCCGCATCAGTGGTGCTGCGGATGGCTCTCCTCCTCCTCTCTCCGTCGATGCCTAAACTGCTGAAGGCTCTGGCCAAGGAACGGGCTGCAAATCCTCTGCAACCAACCTCCACAGGGAAACACCTTGCTCTCCAACCAACCAGCTGACAGTCGCTGACCAGTCCTGCATACTTGGAGAGCTTCCTCTCATAGGAAAGAAAGCCTTTTTGAAAACAATTAAATGACCAATTGCTAAAACTAAACTAGAAAATTTGAAATACACACTAAAGAGACAAATGCCCTGCTCCTGATTTTTATCTTCAGTTTTAACCATCAACTGGTTGGTATTATCACTGCACTCATGTAATGCTGGACTGAAATCACTGTCAAGTTTTGTAGAAAACCCACCCAGCAGGTCCCCTGTCAGGTTGACAGGCAGTATGATTAAGAGGGAAGTGACAGTAATGACCACGAGCAGGAGGATAAGATGACGCTGGAAGGACAGGTAGTGAACAGCGTCCATGCCGCATTTGGATTTCATTTCTTCCTCACTGAAATACAAACGCACACGCACATCAATAACAATAGATCAATTTATAACTTGCATGTACGGAATGATAAGAGTTTTGGTTTACACACCAGCTGTGAAATATCTCACAGCAGACAGAAAAAGTCTAAATACAAAAGTTGAGACTCACTCCATACTGAATAAAACAGTCACCCAAGAACAGAAGCCCTGCACAAAAAACAAATATATTCTTAAGAAGTCTGACATACAATGCAGCTTGATAAGAAGAACAATATTTAAGTTATGGATGGCTCAGGTCTCCTCTCCCAAAATCATCTTATGTTAAGATCATGTTCATGCAATTGTATGTGAAATAGGTAAAACAAATACAAAAATGATATGAGAGCCAAATCAAGTATCACTCACCATAATATTGGACTGCCATTCTATTCATGACCAGATTGTTGTTGAGACTATATATATACATATATAACTTATAATGCTGCTGCTCTTTATAACCTGACTTTTGTGATGAATGTATCTTAACTTAAACTTTTCACTCCATATGATGATGAACTGTCTTTGATAACTGCTGCTCAGGTCCTCCTTACATCAGCTAATGTATTTTGTCTTTTGTATGTCCTTGTAATGTATTGTCCCTTGTAAATGCACTGAAACAAATTCCAATTGTTGGAGTCCAACTCCGATGACATGGCAATAAAGTATTGAACCTTGAACCTTGAACCTTAAATGTTTATATTTATTGTTGCTGAAACTGAATACAAAGAGTTTCTTGTACTTGCAATTTCATACTCAATGTCTTCCACGCTGGAGACGCTAGATGACATGTCTCTATAACGATGCTGTGATGAGTCAGTGAACCTGATACACAAAGTTCAATGTCAGGAACAAAATCAAACTGACAAAATATAAACAGCCACAGGGATAATATAACCATTACATTAGGTTTACATCCTCTGGTCAGGATGTCTGCCATGCTTGTCAAGCTTTGAATCATGCCATCGTTACAGAATTAAAATCAGATCAAGAACTGACCCTTCGTTGTCTGCAACCAGTGCCAGACGTCCATAGTCCCAGAACTTCCTCCTGATAATAGTGAAGAGGACCAGGGATGCCTGTAGGCGCCAGGAACAGATGCAGTTTATTAGAGTTATGGCTTACTAAGGCAATGTTAGAATAACATCCTGACTCTGAGAACAAGCCAACGGAAAATAGATAACTGGGGCAACAAGATTTGAAATCAACATTATTTTTTATCATAACCGTCTCACAGGCAGACACATACCAGAAAGAGGCATAAGTTGAGCAGGAGCACAATTGGCACTCCTCCAAAGCTGGCTCCTTTCAGGACGGTATTCTGTGTGGAGCTGAAGCAACTGTTGTTGTCCAGGAAAGTAGGTGTTCCATTATTTGCCAGCAGATGCCACTGCTCCCACGAATCAGAAGACATCGCTGCAAAGGAACTGGCAGGTTGGTCTGCACACATTGAGAATAGTGTGAGAAATGTACTAGTAATTCCCTTCTTCCAGTCAGGATACCGGTACCTACATTGTGAATACCTTGTTACATTATTTAAAGTTGCAATGTTTAGCATTAGCCATCATTCACATAACACTCTCCAGGAAGAGAGGCCTGTATATTGCCATTTTCTTGGTCAAACCACTACTAGTTCCATACAATCTAAGTTTACAATCATCAGAAAACAACAAACTGGCTGCCAAAACTGTAAGTTCTGTCAGACAACGCACGTCTAAATGTTTATCAAAGTTGCAGAACATGGTTACAGTTTGGCGTCTAGGCTCAGACCTCATCACTCCCCGCATGTGTTTACATCGAGATCTTGAGTGAATATCTTAGCCCCCCTATAGGAGCCTACAGGTAGATGCTGGGGTGAAGGTGGGGCTGAGGGAGCAGGCAGTGATGCTGAAACAGTTCCGCGATGACTTTGAAAGGCAGCTTAGCTTAAATACACAGCCAAATTGGGAGAGTGTGATTGGTTGGTGACGTGGACAGTCGGGCGTGTCACGTCTGAATAGCTGAACTAGCTTGCAGGCATCGCCCCATAAATGGTCGAATTAACATTGTTGTCTTATAATCTTCACCACGGATAGTATTTTTAGCATGACCAAAGGAGCAAGAAAACAACCACGGCAAAACACAGAGACAAGTCTCGAACAAAGTTCATGAACTGATTTATCTTCCTGACAAATGACATTTTATAGTCTGACCGTTCAGATGTTCTTGGCTTGTGAAAAATGTGTATAATAGTTTCTCCAGTGAGTTTGGCGCAAAAGAATCAGTCATGCCACTAGTCTCCTAAAGGGGCACGCAAGGGGCAAAAACCATGTGACAGATACAGGAAGTGACTCTTTCGTGGGGTGTGGTGTCTCTACATCCTTTTCAGACATACTGCTCAGTGGGTAGTCACATCACTTCACTGAGAGCCCCCTTGCCAAAAGGATGTGCATAACCTAAGTTACAGTCTGTGTTGCATTGTGGGATTATTTGGTCTGCATAGTGTCAGGCTGCTCACATACTCTAATATTCCCCTAAATGTATGTATTTCCCATACTATTGGTTTCATACCAAGATTTCCAACATACAATTCACTATATGCTATTTGAGCACAATCAATAGCAAGTTAATAAGGAATTTTACATGTGAAGATGGGCTTAGACATTCTGTGTATGGTGAGGAAAACCAATGTAAGGTTAATGTTGTTTTTGTGTTCTAGCAATGAGCATTTAATATTGATAAACCTGTATGTTGTAACGACCAAAAACTGTCTCTAGCTGGAACATTTGAGGCCACACATTATTACCATGACTGGTTCCAAAGGGGGGAATTTCTTTTACACATTTCAATGTACTTTTTTACTTTCAATTAGTGAAGGTCGGTGTTGAGGTTTCGGATTTCCCCAGGACTAAAAGCAGAATTAGAGGATATTAGTTATGCTGTGCCGTTACTTGGAACGGAAATAAAGCGACTGACAGAGGTTCCTGTACTGGAATCCATGTAACATTTTATTGTCATGAGTAATTAGCAGTCCCACCATCCTTCAAGTACACGGGGTAGTTACTGTTAACGGTCACGAGGACGCAGTTCGAAGTTAAGATGGAACTTGATCCTGATCGTAACGTAGAGTTGCAACAAATATGACAGGTCATGTATGTACTTTACTGGTAGTGTAAGTTAAGTGCAGGCATCTGAGATACAAAGTCACCAAACAGCTGTTGTTGCTCCCGACAACACCGTGACAAGCAACACAGCCAACAAACTGATAATGCTACATGAAATAAGCTAGTTAAATGGTCAGTTAGACGTTTGCTAATGCTAATATGGTAACTTAAGCGTAAAGTTAAACAAACTTTTCCTACCTCCGTCACTGTCAACATACACCAACAAAAACCGGATTTACTTGTTCAAAATGAACATACGTCCTGTGTCCAGGTTGACTACATAGGCGTGTGTGCTGCATACGTGGTCCTACCTGTGTGTTTGTCTTGTATTCTGCCGCAGAGGAAACTTCTTACAGCTGTAAACACCTCAACGTCTCCGCTCCCTTTCTTTTTATAGTCCGCGCATGCGCAACAGGGTACCGGACTCGACCGCTGTCAAAGTAAAAGAACCCACTTCTGTTTTCATTGTGCTCACAACCCCTGAAGTAAACTGTATTATCTTTCTGAAAGGACTAAAGAAGATTGACCAGGTCTGTATCGGATTCGTTGGCCTACTTCCTGTGTTAGAAGAAGAGACATTACAGAAATATTATAAGTGTGTATAGTGTACAAATCAAATACTTACGTGTACTTAGTCAATGCATGCAATCATCATAATTTAATTTCTCTTTCGTTTTTGGTGTTTCTTTTTAAAAGAAGGAAGTATTCACTCCCTTTGTATGCTGATTTATTTCATATTCTGGATCATCTTTGGGACAGTTTATGTAAATGTCACAGGCATGTATCTTCCAGCTGCAGAGTTGGACGTCATCCTCAATCTCAGTAGTGAAGCCAATTCTTCAGAAAGTGTTACATTATTCTGTTCATGCAGGAAGCAAACCCAGAGAGCACATTCCATTAGGATGATAGCAATTATTCCTTGGGTCAAATCCAAGACATGGATAGTGGGAATTGGATCTCACTGAAGTCTGAAGGGATACCAAGCCCATGCATAAGCTCTAATGTGTCCGTATGCTCTATTTCTCCACTCTCAAGCCCACAGCTAATATGCATTATTATTATCACAATTACAAAACTACAGATAATCTTGCAGAGGGATCAGCCGCAACAGCCATCAATATATTCCTACCAATGAGTACTCAGTACTCACTACTACATTATTTTATTGTACGCAGTAGTGGTTACTACATTATTAAATAAGCACTCAGTACTCATGGGTCATACACCTATCTTCAAACTCAACAACACCCTTGTAAAGTTTCAGGACATAAAATTAATGTGGGTCATGAGCATAACCTGAGGCGGGCCAATGGCCTATTCCTGATATTATCAATTATTCTTGCGTCCTTGTCGGAAGGAAAAACTATTATACTGTATTATGAAGTGGCAAAAAAATACTAGCTGTTGGCACTGTTGCAACAAACAGTTAATATCACATATCCAAACGCAGACCCTTTAGAAAGTGACATCAAGCGTGTCTTATTGTCAGAACTGGTCTACACGGAGCACAAACACAAGTCCCCCTCAGTGTGACTGGTGGCTCTGCAGACATTCCTCTCGATGATCCTTCCCACTGACTGCCGTAAACAGAAACCACAGCAGATCAATGTGGATTCTCTGCTTTCAACCCACTGGAGAGGAGCAGTAACGCTCTCTGTGATTTATCCCATTATATCTGATGAATGATCTCTTTATGCCCTGTTTTCTCTGGATTCAAAGACGAAATAGCACATCAGACACAGTGGGGAATTTCTGGGTTGTTCAACATTTGATACATCACGGTAAATGTGTTGCTGTGGTTTGTAGGACAGAGCATTGCTAACCAATGTCACAGCCCCCTATCAGATCTGCCAGTGGTCAAATTAACGAATCCAATGCAATTAGTCATTCAATTTACTGCGAGATTCTGTGGTTGCTCTGACTATGTCTCTTTTCCTCCCTCTATCTTTTTTCCCCCTTCTTTTCATTATGGGGTTTTCTGTTTATCTGTTTTGGTCCTGACTGTTCATTTCTACTTCCCATGTCTTGCTGTGTGTATGTGTGTGTGAATGTGTACTTCAGTGTGTACACACCAACATCATTTTGTGTGCAGGTGTGTGCATGTGTGGATAGTGACTGTTCATGCCTCACTGTGGGACGCGTTGATTAGCGCTGACTGTGGCTCAGCTCCCAGCTGTCCTCACGGCTGGCCGCTGATTGAAACCAATCAGGCTTGCGATGGCCCCATCGCAGTGACCCCTCACCCCTCCCACCCCCGGCCTAATCACCTGCTGATTGGCCCACGTAGGGCCCCCTCCCGTTGGCACGGAAGGTTAATTTGACCGGCGGATGAAGGCTCCAGGAGGGAATAGGAACGTGCGCTGGGTGATATTGCATGGATATAGCCCACCTGTCAATCACAGACACTTATGTGGAAGCAGCTTGGGAAACACTGACAACCAGAGAGGAAGAGAGAATGTGATGAGGAAAGGAAACAAGGGCCGTTGATGTTGGTGTAACTGTGTGCTGTTAACATAAAATGTACCTTTGATTAAGATTTATTTTACTGTTTGGAAAGTGAACAACAAACTTTCATGCTCAGATTTGCTTTTCTTTACATATCTGTTCATATTTTTTGTGTTTCTCTACACTCATTTCAGATAAAGTCTAAATTAAATCATCTATACCAGTTGTTATTTAGACATGTTAGATATTTGACATGGGTTATGTGCTTTTAATGAACAATTTCAAACCTTGCAGTGATGTATATATTTAACAAAGGTCACAAAATATTCACTATTACACGGCATAAACCACAAGTCACCTTTGCAATGCCTTCACTTGCCAATGTATTAGACCTAGATAAACATGTATGCAATACAACACAACAATTGTTATGTATATCCTCCCTTCATGATGATTAGTGTGTTCAGTTTGTATTGAATCTATTTGAGGGACGTGTTGTAATAACTGTAATTTAATAGTCATGATAGAGGCTGTAATGTAGGTTTAACAAATATATTAGGAACACCTCTCAGTATAATCTAACAAAGGATTTATTTCAATAGCTGTCACATTACACTCCATTACTTTTATTTTGATGCACCAACACATTTGCTAATTAATATATTTATTGATATTAGAGTATATTATTTTTTTCACAAGACAAGTGAATTTTCATGAATGGCACACAACACAACTCTTGATCTGCTATTCCAGTAACAATGATCTCTTCTCTTCTGTGCCGTCACCACAATCATGTGTTTTTGTATAAATACTGTAGTTCCGAGGTTTGTCCAGTGGGTGGCAGTGTTGTATTCAGTGTAAGAAGTTCGGGTCAGACCGCCCAGTTCCCTTTTTGTCAACTTTTTTTTTATTATTGTAACGCTTTAGATGTCCAAAGTCTAAAGTCTAAATATTCATAAACACGTTGTTCGTGTGATCAGATGAAAAGCATTAGATATATCAAGTTAGTTGACTCCGAGTTAGGATGTTGTTTGTCAAACTCCTCAGGCAGAGATTTCTTTATTCATTTATTGGATTTTATTTGTTGTTTTATTTATTTACTGCTGCTTTATTTTAATAAGTATTTGTGGTTTTACTGTAAAGAGTCTTCCTCCCATCATCATCATCTTACCACAGACAACTTCGCATCCCCTCCCCCACGCTGGTCTAACTCTCCTTAGCCATGTCAGTCCATAGATTTCACCTTATGCTTGCGCATTGGTGTGTGCATGTGTGTGTTTACGTGTGTGTGTGTGTGTGTGTGTGCAGCTCGTGGCAGGTTCTCTGCCTCCTAGTCTCTGGTGGGCAGAATAATGTTGCCAGATTACCATATCATTACCATATCATTACCATGTCATTATCAGAGCACTGCATGTGATACGTGTCTGTCTGCGCGTGCACACGTGTGTGCATGCGACTGAACTTTGCATCAGATCTTGCGCTGTTTCTCTTCCCTGTGTCTCGCACACACTCGCACACCAACACACTGCATACACAATCCCCCACAGGAATACACACATCCCCCACTGACACACACCCTCTGTCTTCCACTGTCATAAACTCTATCTCTCTATCACTGTCCCCAAACCCGTGTAAAACATTCCTAATTCTCAATAATCTGCCATTCATAATCCCTGCTTGTCTATTTGTTTGTGCTAATCGAACTGCCAATTAAGTTGCAAAGGATGCACATTTTAGAAGCAGGTGGACTCATGTTGAGGCTGGTTTTTAATCTCTTATTTTGGGGACAAATGGAAAGAAACTGAGGCCCGAAATCCCCTTTTGCATCTGAACTGCATGAGAATATAATTTGATTACAACGATCGTGAGGCCTTGAGACACACACGTAATTTATAATGTGAACTGATGTATTGTGTGATGCCCCTCTGCTGTTTGAAATCATGCTCTCTTATATTCATGATTAATGTGCCGATACAAATGAACAGATAACTAGCTCTACGTTTAAAAAATGCATTGAACTGTCTTGATAGTATCACACTATTTTCTCATCTTCCTTTTAAGCCCTGAATAAATAAAAGCAAAGTAAGATGGCAGAAGGATTACAACATTTAACAGAAACGATTTGCAACAAGTCGGTGGATCGGTATTTGTATTATTTTCAGTTTACGCTTTCCTTTCTCTCTTTTATCACTAATTACACAAACACACACACACAGTACTTGGCGCTGCACACACACACACACACAACACACAAACAATCTCCTTTCCTCTCTCACACACACAGATTCCACCTGCTTTCTGCACGACAGCACTGTGGTGCTTTCGACTTCTCTCCTCTGCGCTCTATATCAAAGTTATCAATTAATATTTCTATAAGTTAATAATAGAGACTGCAATGACATTTCAGAGTCACACACTCACTGTTGCAAAGGAAAATACTTTATTATACTTGTCATTATGCAGTAGTTAGTGCGCTTCTCCTTGTCTAGTGAGTTACCTCACGTATATTAATTATTGTCGCTGAGCTCTTGAAGCAGTAACTGCTGGTATATTGGGCTTATTACAGCGTACATGTTGCATCTATGCACGACGGCTCTAGTTGCATTAGGAGCCACAACTCAAGCTCCCACTTATGAGTTGGTTGCAGCCTCACTCACAAACCTCTTTACCCTCGGGTTCAGGGTTTCTGCAGAACTTCTCTCAGGCCTTCACTCTTTAACACGCATGTTAGTACTTTCATCCAGACCAACAAGTCGTTCAATGTCCTGAAATGTTTAACAAATTCACAATTAACTTTTAGATTATTTTGTTGGAGAACTAACAGACGTTGCCCACCGCACCTCAGGCCAGGATGAGCCTGCGCGTGGTTGAAGATGGCAAGACGTCTCTTACCTCAGTCAAGGACCTCCATGCGGTGCTGCCCAGAGCCCCCGAGCGCAGCCAGCAGTCGCCTCTTGTGTGCTCTTCCAATCCTGTTCTCGTCACGCCAAAATATTTCATGGCAAATACTTCTGGATGGGTTTATTTGCAAATAATCCAACGATATGTGTGAGTGCCGTCCTTTTATACCCAACAGCTAAACAGCGTTATATGGACGTCCCCCATTATTTACTGGACACAAACCAGTGGGCGAGATCCCTGGAGAGAAGTGTTACGTCATATCCAGGAATTCTAAGTGTGTTATTATGGTCTTCTTTAATGTTATTGAGTGGCCAGATGTTGTTGGCGAGGCCGACCTGGCCTCAGATTGCTTGTACTCGCTGCACCCGTAGACCGGCTGCCAAGAGCAGGTCCGACGTGCAAAGAGACACACACAACAACCTCAGACCAGAATGGATGTAATGATACACGATGTACAACTGATTTAACCCCTTCTTCTAAGCCATTGATTCTGGGGAGCTGCGTGACTCTAATGTAGTCTGGTTAAATGACATCGTTTGTGCATGCTGCAGTAATGACAAACAGAACGTCCTCCGCACAGCCGGTCAGCCATTATGGCTCAACTCTCACCCCTCATAGTCAGCCATTTTGGGGTCCGCAGCTGCCAGAAAGAGCCCATTTAGTGAGGGGAGCATGTTTGGGGTCGTGCCCTTGTTTACATGGGGAGCCAGAGCTGATGGTTTTAAAATGGCGTCCAGATGGTGACAGAGGCTTGAATGCAGCAGAGGGGGCTTCTGTGTCCCGCCCACTCCTGCTGTCCAGCTTTCTTCAGCTAAAGCTGCATCTCTCTATCTGCTCCCTCTCCTCCCTATTATCTAGCTTCCACTCCTGTTTTATCACTCCCTGCTCTGTCCAACACCGCTCACTGCCATTATCCCGTGTTTGCTCTGTGGATGCTTCATATATTACACACAGCTGCGTTATCTCCGCCGCCGTTTCCTTCTCTTTCTCTCTGTGTCCCCCCTTTGCCCCCTTTTGCTTCTCACTGAAATTCTTTTGCTCTCTTCATTGGCACCTCACACACACACACACACACACACACACACACACACACACACACACACACACACACACACACACACACACACAAAGGTCTTTGGGTAGCAGGGGATTAAACCACTCTCAAACACACACATTCAGCGAGCGAGCTGCGGTGTGTCGGTGCCAGAACCGGCTGCGTTCCAGGGAGGAAGAAGAG
>CAAKHC010004776.1:45400-56150 GCA_901007825.1 Macroramphosus scolopax | reverse complement strand
GGATGCAATTAGAGGAAGCTGCTCTAATCGAAGCTGCCGACACACGTCGATACACACACACACACACACACACACACACACACACAGCCACGAACGCACACACTCCACTGAGGACACAGATGATGCATGGCAGCAGGGTGTAAGACTTTGTGTGATAGATTGGAGGATCCCGTTTTAAATTACAACGATGCCATCCCTCCTAATCTTAAATAAGAGTGGTGCCGTATGAAGATGGAAAGGAGAGAAGAGGTTTGCTTCATACTTCATTAAGAGTGGTGTCTGTTTGTGAAAGAGGTCCGTGGAGGGAGACGGGAGAAATGCAAGTTACAGGACGCTAGTGTCTGAGGAAGGTGATGGAGAGGAAGGAGGGGAAGGATCGAGGATGGAGGGGAAAGTTGCGAGGCGGGAGGGATGATAAGGATAGCTGTGCATCGGAGTGAGATGACTGAGAGGGCGGGCCACAGCAGGTACAGATGTGATTGTGTTTGTGTCAGTGTGAAATATGATTAGTGCTCGCACTTATTAGGGAGCTGATTGCCCCTGTCTCCGCCACACACACGGAGACGCAGTGTGAAAGCCAACCTGCTAAATGGGACGGTGAATCAGCGCGAGTGTGTGTCTTCAGTGACCTGTGTGTTGCTGCCAGTTTGCACATTTTTTACTTGTCTATAAATTCCGTGCATGTGCGTAATGCAATTTTCTTGCATGTGTGTGTGTGTGTGTGCACGCACAAGAGTATACTTTCTCCCCCATCGTGGTAGCTGGTGAGTGATTCCACAGGCTGTTGGCGGCGCTCCAGCGTGGCTCGGAGGATGGAAGAGACGGAGAGGAGAGGAGAATCAAGCAAACAGAAGAGAGGGAGAGAGAGAGAGAGGAAGAGAGAGAGAGAGAGAGGCAGTGGCTGTGTAATTAGTAGCAGGTTTTTGCAGCCCTCTGCTTCTGTTTAATTAAAAACTGAAAGAGAGACAGAGGATACAAGAAAGGAGAGGGAGCGAAAGTGAGTTTTGCATAGTTATTCTGTCTTTTCGCCAGGGGCAGGTGTGAGACCGGCACTGGGAAAGATGCCCAATGGCTCCGGGCTTCTTCCATTAAGCTTCAGCAAGAATAGTTAAAGGGCTGAACTTCACCAACAGTTTAGAAAGTGAATTAAAAGTGAACACTTTGTGCTCTCACACACAGGACGGCTTTTTATCTGGTGTGTTGCTCACAAGGGTGATGAGTGATAACGAAGGCGATGAAGAGGAAGGTGTTTCTGTGTGTATCGGAGCGATGATGACTCAGCAATATCGGCAGCAGACGAGGTGCTGATGAAGAGTTCTCTGTCTTCACTAACCTGAGGCTATGGATCCATATTGCTGAGCAGGCTCCTTCTCCTCCACCGGAAACTCCTTTTCTTTGTCTCTTTACCCCACGTCAACCTCAAGTCTGTTCCTGTCATTCGGAGAAGCTGTTGGGGATCACGACACTTTCCCAATTTCTGTTAGTCCTTATCTCTTCTCCCACTGTGTCGCTCTTTTATCTTTCTCCCTCTGGAATGCCACATATAAGCTTCCACTATCTTGTTTCCTCACACATGGTTTTCTCACTTTTACACAATCCTCACCTTCGTGGAAAAGGCTGGTTGGAGCTGCTGCAGCGTCGGTGGAAAATCACCACCAGATTTCTTTTTCCATCCCCTTCAACCTGCGTTCATACATTCAGGGTGACTTTGAGGCAGCACAACCGGTTGTAAACACAACACTGATGTAGAATCACCTCCATAAGTTAAAGGGACTATTTGTAGCAGAACTGAATATTTTACACTCCTAACCAACAGGGGGCGATGTGTTACCAGAAAGTTGGAGTGTCCACTGCTATTGTAAGAAACGAGAAAATGCTACTTTCCTTGGCCTGAGCCGGAGGGTGAAACTCTCAATTTACCATCTTATTTACTCTCTGAAGCGCATATTGTTACAAGCTTTGGGTAGTTAGAAATAACGAGATCTCTGCAGAGCTTCTTCTGTCGGTTGTTGGTCTGGGCTGCTGCTCAGAGATGGCTAAAGTACACACATTGTTTACTAAAGTCGAAGTACAGATACATGTATAAAACGACTGTGTAAGAGTACTGATTTAAATTCTCTCCCCTAGTAAAAGTACAGGCTCTAAAATGCATTCATAATATAAAAGTAAAATGTATCCCTTAAAGGGACATTTCACTCATCTACATCTATTCCCACCTGTATATATGCAAATCCAGGAAGAGGTGTTGTCAGTATTTACATGTCGCAGTCATGACTTGAACACAATTTCCAACCATATTTGTTGATGATAACTAAATTCAGATGTCACTTCAGTCACTCCTGGAAGCTCCTGCCATCCTTACAATGAACGTCCTTTCAAAGCCACTTCAATCTTTTCCCTTTAGTCATCTTCATTCAAAACCCCCCCAAAAAATACCTGCATGGCTCGATACATTCATAAATGAGAAAGTATGTTTTTTTTACGTTGCTGTGAAATCTTCCTTTATTTAATTGTGCGGTGGAAGGGGAGATGTTCGTTAATGCTGCAGACATTTTCAAACACGAGCTGCACATCTCTGCCATTCCCGAGCTGCTGGACGTGGTTTCTGCTTGTTAGCTGCATTCCGTGATACAGCCCAGAGACTGAATAACTGCACAGGTATGAGCTGCTGTTTTATCTGCTGTAGTCCTCCCTGACTCTGCCTCTCCTCCTCCTCTCTCTCTCTCTCTCTCTCGCTGTGTATTCAGTTTTTGTCCTCAACAAACCCTGTTTTTCTCTTTTTACACAGTGTGACATCTCCATGACGGGCGCTCCCTCTCTTCCTTTCTCTTTGCTTTCTCTCTTTCATCTTCTGCTTCCTGTCTTGAGGAGTAAATGAGAGTAAGATGAACAGGAATTTGGCCAGGTAGGAAAATTAAAGGAGGAAATAGAAATGGGGGGTTAGGAGAGAGAGAGAGAGGAAGAGGAAGAGGAAAGAGGAAAGGGGAGGGGCGTTGGGGAATGAGGAGCAGCTGCCAAAGCCAGTCAGTTGGAGGAGAGTGAGGAGTAGTGAGATAAGAAGACAGCCAGAGAGCGGCAGCTAGCAGGCACCCGAAGAAAGACACTGATACCCTCTCTCTCCACCACCATCCCTCCCCTCTCCCTTCTCTCTGCCTCCCTCCACTCCCAGCCTCCTCTCCTCCTCCTTTGTGCAGTGTCTCAACGGAGCTGCGTTTGAGTGGCAGGCCGTCACAGATCAGCTAGCAGCTAAAGCAGAGTGTGTGTGTGTGTGTGTGTGTGTGTGTGTGTGTGTGTGTGTGTGTGGGTGATGGTGCGCGTGGGTGTGGGTGTGTCAGCCAAGGCAGGGGGCTGCCAGCCCAGAGCGAAGAACAGATCAGGGGAGAGTCTAAGTGGGTTTATCAGTGCCACTGAGAGCCAACACACACACACACACACACACACACACGCATGCACCGCATAAACATGAACACACAACAAACAGAAAGTAAAGAAACAAAGACTTGCGGAGTGAGACACACACGCCATCAGATTTGGGCATATGCATGCTCACACACACACACACACACACACATACACACGCACACACATGAACACACTCACATACATACACACACAGAGAAAGAAAGGGGTATTAGACCCAACCAAAGCAAACCTGTGAGCGTGAAAGCGACTTACTGCCTGCCTGCTAGCAAGAGATGTGACTGGATTCATAAGCAGCCAGCTAGAGTGAGGGCTAAACACACACACACACACACACATATACATACACACACACATACACACACCGCTCATATCTCAAGGTTCAGACGAAGGCTCGTGTCTCATTCCTCTTGTAGCTCAGTGCCTCAGAGCCCCGGCATGCTTGTCGAGGTAACGATTAGGTGTGTTTGCACGCTCCTTGTCTGTGATTTCCCAGGGTGTCATATCATTATTTTGATCACATCCATTGATTTTGTTTAGCTTACTTTTAAAGCTATGGTGTTTTTATTAGATAGTAGACTTTAGGCGGGCGGAACGGAGGATGAAGGCGGCGGGATGATGAATCGAGTGTGCGATGAAACCAAGTGCACTATTATCCCCCCGCACACGCCGGGGAGATCCTGGCTGTTAAACATGGGAAAGGTCAACGAAGGAGAAAACAGACTGTATTTTCAAAGTTATATTTAATCAATGTCAGATATTTAGAATGGATGAAAATGTGGGAGGTGTTCCTGACAGTTCCAAACAAACTCTGCAGCTTTGGTAGCAGCATAACTTTTATTGTTTCCATACCCGAAATGGAACCAAATTGCAGAAAGTTCGATAGCAGCTGATAAACAACGTGCACTTAGCAGCTTAATTTCCTCAGGAGCTGGTGGACACATGAGAGAAGATACATAATATTATTCAAAACTAAATGATTGCAGGTTTATGAAAACACGACTGTATTGCTTAAAAGTATTTTGTGCAACATTTACAAGCACATATGATGCATTAAGAGAAGAAAACACCAATGCAATTAAATAAAGGTCGTTATTCAGTCGTGTCAAATCAATTCATCGTTCAGTCTGTGTTTGTCCGTTTGCGTCGAGCTCCGCTTACAGCTGTAAGAACTGGACTGAAATCCCATAAAGCAACAACAAGCCATTACATTTGTTTACAGCTAGTTTTCCATATATGTGGGATGTATGCTTGATTAAAATGTTAATCGCGGCGCACGTGCCTGCGTGTTTGCCTGCCCATGTGTGAACCTTCTCCCACCCCAGAGTGCCTCGGTGTTGTGTGTAATATCTCTTTGTGCTCGCGATGGAACAGGCAAGCCTAATTACGTCTTTAAGTGTGTAATTAGGAGCAAGCATAATTGGTGGTTTGCACACACGGCACACTCTTGGTTGGAAAACACAAATCATGTCTGACACGACGCCTAACATGGCCATTTACTGCAGTAACGACAGGTGGCATCCCGTATGCACACACGCATACACACACACGCGTGGGCAAACACTCGACCACGTAGGCTGCAGTTATTTGCATTTGGCGTACGGCTGCATGTATAAACCATTGATTATTTCCATTATAGATTCACATGCTGATTGTTTTTCAATGCATCTATTCATGTTTATTCTATAAATAAATGATCGAATGATGCAGCCTAAGTTGGCATCCACAAGGTTGATTCTTTTTTACGACTAACAGTCAAAAACCCAAAATTTACTTGATTTAAAGCTACGAAAATCCGCAAATTTCTTAATATTAGTCAAAGAATATTCGTCAGGTCTGACAAATGACTCAACAAAAACAGCGATGAGGGAGACAATGAATCACAGCCCAAGAAGTTCTAAGTTAGAAGGCACATCAGACACCAAGACACTCCCTGAAGGTTCATTATGATACGAGGAAGGATTTTACAACCGGGAACTCGTTGACAATGACTTGATCTGCTTTTGTGATCTCGAGGTGAACAGTTGGCACAGGGTTGATATTCAAGGAATGTGCATGCTCACAAATATGATCTGCTTATTCAGAACACGACTGGATGATGTAACGGTGCATTGAATAGAATGATTATTACACAGGTCGAACGTTGGTCTGAACACAAGTTTAAACAATTAAAGGGATAGTTTGTGAGGGGATAAGTATTTGTAATGGCATGTACGTTGTGTTCCAGAGGGCTGCACCTGTCCTCGTGGAGTCAACTGTCCATCAGTCATACCTCCGTCCGGAGCTCTTCATCATCAGTCATACCTCCGTCCGGAGCTCTTCATCTGTCAGGTAAAAAGGGCTCATTACTTCAATCACGTGAATTGAGGTGGATTTGAATTTTCAAACACCAGATTGTACAACAGATTTACTGTTACTCAAGCTCCATCCAGGGGAAACACCAGGCTGGGGTAGTTCTTCTCTTGAAAGTCAATTGATTGTGTGTCTTTAATTGATGATCAAAGTTGTTATTTGTTCATTTCCTCCTCAGGATCGACTCACCGACTGATCATTCCAGCGTCAATCATAGCGCAAACTGATCATGTTCTAGAGGCCGTGACTGTACCGACGCTGGACTTTCTAGTATTCATACACTCACACACACACGTAGAGGAGATGCAGGAGAACAGAGGGAGGCAGAGGACAGGGGAGGGAGAGATTGACAGGCCGAGCCTCCGTCCTCTCTCCTGTCCACAGAAGAGTTGTTTGTTTAGAGGAAATGACACGTGCTGCTGAGGAGGAAATGATCTGCTTGGCCCCGTATAAGATCCTCCCTGGCACCAGGACCACTGCACTCAGCTCTTTTCTCTCCCCTAACACGCCCTCCCACACACAAACACACACACACACCCCTCCTTCCTTTTCTTCCCTTCATCTTCTCAGCTCCCCATCCATCGCTCGTCTGTCACGGCAGGGGTGCAGCCAATCCATCACGGGTCGGAGCAAGGCGAGCCGTTAGGGCGTGTGTGTGTGTGTGCGTGTGCGTGTGTGTGTACGTGTGAATGACTGAACATGTGAGTCTGAGTTGTGTTTGTGTATCAAAGTCCCGATGTAACACACACTGAACACCCAGCTGTGCGCGTGAGTTCCATTTTATGCAAGCTTGCGCGCACACACGCACACCTTCCCCCGCTCCTTCACCTTTAATAAACAGTGTGACTGGGGTGTGTGTGTGTGTGTTTGTGCGTGACACCCAGCAAGTGGATTGGCTCTACTTTCCTCGTGCTCTGCTGACAGATCATTGGACCATGGCGAGCCGCAAAGAGCCACACCATGCTGGGATAGAGACTTATGATGAAATATGAAATTATGTAGTGGAGCGGCGTCTCCGTGTGGGGGGGCCCCGCGCAAACACACACACTCATTTATGCACAGCAACACACCTAATTGAACCGTTGCCACATTCCACTAAAAGTCTCCCACTGAGTCATTATGATCTGGTGGCGGCAACAAGCCAGTATTACTGATGGTGTTTTGTTTATTTACATAACACATCTCCTCCAGGCGCTGATGTGGTGTCTATAAAACCACTTTGGATTTATGAGGCCATTTTTAACGCTTGTTACTGCAGGAAATATGAGTGTCGATCAGCAGGTGCCGGGGAGGGAAAGTCCCGGCTATGAGAGCTTCACACACACACACTCCGCCTCGCGTACAGTACGTGTGAACACGGGTAGCGGGGGCTTTGTTTTTCTGGTGACAGTGAGTTGTTGCCGCGTGCTGAAAGACTCGAAATACACCAGAGCCGAAGCTGTGCAAGGTCGCGGCGTGTGGGTGTATCCTGGAATATATTTTTACTTATAGACAAGAAGCTTGCAGGTTAACTACAGAGTAGGTCTCTGGAGGTGCAAATCAATCCAGAGGTGCTGTGGGATTAAACTAAACCCAGCAGGAAGCTCTCGGCCGGGCATCAATATGCGGCATCACAGCTTCTCTGCACTCGATTCTCAACGTGTTTCCTGTGTGTGAGAGTACGTGTGTTTTGGTCAGAACCTTAGCCGGCGGATATTTATCTTATGTTGAAGAATGAACGGATCATCCTATTGAAATAGCCTCAGCATGTACTTACATGATGTACACATCGTGCTAATGCAGTTAGCATTATTTAGCATCAATCATGAAAAACAATCATATTAACAGTAACTTTATGAACGTGTTGAAGGTTGCTGTGTCCTTAATAACTCAGCTGATGAATGTCAAATTCTCTTTGCATAATGGATTCATCACCAGAACGTAAGCCGATGTTATGCTACAGGTATTTGATATTCATTTCTACGAGGCGAAAATAGCTCCGCTAATGTAATTTACGACGGACAGGATGTGTTTCATAAATAAGTGCGCCACAACTCATCTTATGACAAGAGCGCTGAGGACCAAACAAACACACAGAAGCAGAATACGCCGTGAAGCAAAAGCAATTTCAGTATCGATGGCTCATGTTTTAATAAAAATCAATGGTGCTTGCCTTGTGTCAGGTGGGGTCAACTCTCCAATTCAATTTCCTCCTGGGATAGAGCCGCACAGACAGGGGTTAGGGGGGAGGAGGCCACGTGTGTGTGTGTTTCCGGGTGTGATATACGAGTATCTGTGATGTCCCGAGATCTCACACACACAGCGGAGAGACGACAACATAAAACATAACGGCTCCTCCAATCAGCAGTCAGCTATTATAATGACAGTGGGTTTTTTACGTATGCACCTTTAATTGCATGTTGAAACAAAAAGAAGAAACAAAACATAGTCTTCACTCGTTTTAAATCTCCCATATAAATAAGTTCAATGAATATACTATGTGGAATATATTTTCAAACTTACCCAGGGAAACGGTTCCAGTTCTTCAGAGAACACAATAACAAAATTTTCTTTTTTCAAAAATGACAACAGCCTCGGTAGTTAACCTTGCAGATCCTACGTTAGAATGGAGGTAATAAAATATAATAAAATATCCTTCACATGAATCTCGTCCCCGTGTCTTTTGATTCAGGTGTGACGGAGGAACGAATGCACGGACACACAGCTCGGAGCATCCTTTAGTATATAACATATAGACACATATACAGGAACAACCACTGTTTGTGTAGTTTAATACAATAACTGCCTGACTCATTCAGTATTAGAAATGTCTATCACGTATACAATATGTACGTATGTGCTGTTAAAATAAGATGCACACGTTCTTTCATCATTCCCTTTAACACCAGCTTCAGTAGTACATGTACTAAAGGGATCATTTGTAAGCGCGCTAACAAGCCATTCTGCCTGCAGCTTGTTCTTTCTTTCAGTCACGACCCAACGCTTGTGACAATAGGTGAGTGTCTGAATGTAAATCATCTGGTAAACTGAGAGTTTCACCCTCCGGCTTATCTTGAAGAAGTTAGTATTTCCTTGTTTCAGACGATAGCAGCGGGCGACCCGACTTCCTGGTGCTGATGTGGTGCCCCCTGTTGGTTCGGAGGCTCACCTGAGGCCTTGTAAAAGTATCCTTGAGCGCTGGACAGGTTGACTGAACGCCAGCCTCCATCATGAGTTTAAAAATGTGTGGGAATGTGAACGCATGAGTCGTCAGTAGATTAGAAAAGCGGCTCACATTTTACATAGAGGGACCATCACATTGATGCGGTGTGAGATTTTCAAGGGCCGTACACACATTCAAAATACATGACAGATGAAGCCCGTCTAAGAGAAGACAGAAGAACCCCTCAGACCTCCGCTCATGCCCTGATCTCTCACAGACACACTGTGTACAGCAGCCGGTGTGCTGATAGGACTCGGGCAGGGGTTTGCAAACAGGGCTGCGAGTGATGGGAACCTGATGAGAGGGAGAGATGAGAGGAGCCCCTGCAGTGCTTAGGATTGAGTCGCAGTCCTTCATACCCTTAACCATGAAAATAAAATGATAAAAAAAGAAAACGGCACACAGACGAGGACACAGACAGCAAATGTCTTGATACACATAAAAGAAATACTGCCGGTGGCCTTGAGGCTGGCTGGGTTTTACGTCCACCTTGTAAAGTACAAGCACATCTCTCTGTTCATGTGGGTTTATAAATGCTCAGGTGCTTCAGAGGAAAAAGAGGGAAAGGGGAAATGGAAGAAGGAGGGAAAGGAGCGCGGATTAGTGACCCCGAGCTATCCCATTCCATTCAGATTGTGTTGCGATTTCCCGACTGATCTATGCCATCTGGCTGTGGATCTAAATTTTGGCGCCTCATCCGTGTGGAATGCCCCGACACGCGGCTCGACTGAAGGCAAAATGAAAATGAAATGAGCCGAGCTTCTCTCCTGATCCAGGTCTCAGCTCTGTCCTCTGCTCAATCTCATCACACCCTCCCTCCCTCCTTCCCCTCTGTAACATCCTCTCATCCCTCCCTCGCCCTCCTCCTCCTCCCTCCCTCCCTCCCCGCCACCCCTGGGTAATCAGTGTGCTCCCTCATTCCGCGGCACACAGAGACACATTGATCTGGCACCACGCGTTCGCCCGGTGCGCGCACACACACTCACACCACAGCTGTCTTCTCACACACATTAACACACACACACACACATGCATTGATCTGGCCCTCAGGTCAAGTTCAATAGGAACAGCCAAGCGGCCCTTTTTTTTTTTTTTTTTTTTTTTTACAGACTTGCTCTGCGGTATACTGCAAGGAGAACTCGTTCTCTCTCTCTCCTCTTTCAGTCACTGGCTTTTTGTCTCTCACACACACACACACACACACACACACACACACACACACACACACACACACACACACACACACATAAACACAAAAAAATAAATGAACTCCCATACGGCTGCATCAAGACATTAGACTCTCATTTAACACCTTCAGTACTTCAGTACTCATATAGTCCAATGCAATGCTTTTTATTAATTAAATAAATATATAGGTCATGGTTGAGCCCATCTCCTGCCCCCCTGTTTCTGTTTCTGTAGACATCAGACATTTAATTTCTTACAAAAAAGTACAAATTCTCGTGAGTTCGGGCTGACGAAAAAAATCACACAAATACAAGGATTGTACAAGCAAAGAGTTCATGGGGAAACATGCACAGACAGACAAAATCAGAGGAGCACACAGGAGACACATAAGCCAACATCTCAGTAAGCAAGAGCATGCTGGGATGTTTTGGGAGTTGGAATCCCACTCGACCGAGATCTCTCTTTTCCCCTTTTCTGTGTAATTTCTCACTCTTTTATGATTCTGGAGTAATTTATCCCTCAGAGAGAGAACGAGACAGATAGACGGACGTACAGAGAGGGAGAGACAGCAGGGGGGGGGGGGGGGGG
>CAAKHC010004776.1:32184-45380 GCA_901007825.1 Macroramphosus scolopax | reverse complement strand
GGGGGGGGGGGGGGGGGGGGGGGGGGGGGGGGGGGGGGGGGGGCGAGAGAGAGAGTCCCAAATCTGGCACTACACTTTGATTCAGCGAAGCAAATTTAATTTGTTTGCTTTATGCAAAAAAAAGTGGCATCGGCCTCGACTTGTGTTGATTTCCACCGGAGGCTGAAACCTCGCTAATGGGAGCTAGTGCCGCGTTCAGCACAGCTACAGGGCTACGACACTAACTGAATTAGCCTCATGCATATATTTAATACAGACCTGCTGCACAAATTAGCCCAGTGGTATGTAGCCTAGCACCTCTCCAGTGAGGCTTTGAGATCTGAGCTGCAAATTAATTGGCTAGGTTGCCTGCAAGAGTAGCTCCTCTGTTTTCCCTCCGCCCTAAATTATGCTTTCCAATTGCTGAAACACATTTGATATGCATGGAAAAGGCGTGAAAAGCAGTGTTCCCTCACAAAAGCAATGTTTGCTTTCATTCCCTCACTTTTGTGCATCTGCCACTCATGTAATGAGAGTAAAGGTTATAAAGCTGTACTCGTGTGATAGTCAATCGTATACCGCACTGCTTTGGCTCTTTATTTAAATGAGAGTTTCTTTGTGTGTAAGTCACATAAATTCCACAAACTGGGAGACACGGTAATGAATTTCCTGCAAATCGAATCTCATGGTAACGCGACACGGGGAAATAATTAGGCGTACCTCGAGGATTTCTAAGTTGTCACTCCCAAATAACGATACATGAAGAGAAGGTATCACAAAAACTCTTAAATACTCAGTTTGCGCTTGTGTGGAAACAATTAAGACAACAAGACGGAGATTAATTAGATTATCACTCTGAGAGAAGCCATTATTGCTCCCTGAGGTCTTTCCTCCATCCGCCCTGGTTCGATCACAGTTTCCACACAGGATCTTTGAATGAAGCAGCGGTTTGAGTGTCACACCGCTGCGAGCATATCGGACTCATCTGATCTCACATCTTGGTGCGGTTTGACCTTGGAAAAGGTCAAAGGTAGTTTTGGTAATTAATCACAGTGCTGGAAGAGCAATTATTTTTTAAATGTGGGGAATTATGAGATATAACTTAAGTATGTTGGACTTATTATCTCCAAACTCAAACATCTGCATTTGGGTCTGCAGGTGCTGCATGGTGTAGTGGTAGGGGTCCGTGTGTGTGTGTGTGCATGTGTGTGTGCTCCTCCACCCTGCTTGGAAGAGGACCTGCTCTCTATGTAGATTTAAAGGGCTCATTCAAAGATTCTTAGCAGGTGATAATACAACGATGAAAACATGAATATTATATCAATTCCTGCCAAAAGATCCCTTCAAAAATTACACACTGCCCCTTTAAGAAAACCATGTTATTTTATATACTTCATGATCGGAGGCTCAGAGTGGATCAGTAGTTAACATGATTGCTCCTAAACAAGAAGGTCCTGGGTTTGAATCCACCATGTGCTCCGGTTTCCTCTCACCGTCATAACACATGTATGTTGGGAGTTCCTCCTCTCCTGCAACGTTACCGTCCACTCATCTCCAAACCAGGAGAGCTCACCTCCAACCCTCTGCACTGCTTTGTAATTGACCAATTTAGTAACTAGTGTTTGCACCTGTCGTTCATCAGTGTGGCCAATTTAGGAGTTCACTCCAGCACGCTGAAGGACGTTTTCCACACGAACACAACAGACTGCGGTCGTCCGCCACATGACGAGTGTGTGTTTGAACAACATGTGATGTAGAATTGTCATCTGAGTGACCAGCAGGGAAAAAATGTGCTTGTGTTTCTGATGGATTGGTTTCAAGGGGTTTGGGATGGGATGGGGGTGTCAGATCCAGGTGTTGGTGTGTCAACAATTCAGAAAATGAATGAAAACACCAGAAATAATAATCTGTGCATTGAACCTATTCTGAAGCATGAAAATGGGGTCAGTTTCCCCCTAAAAGAGATGATGGACACAATGTCTATGTATGAAACAGACCAGCAGCCGATTAGCTCAGCTTAGCATACAAACTGGAACTATGAGGGAACAAGCTCTATCCAATGATGGCAAAATCCTCCTAACAGCACCTTTAAAAATATAATTTGTAGCCCATCTGACTGAGCTAGTGCTTCATCTATCAGTGGGAAACATAGATCAACAGAAAATTTGGGTGTCAGGATTTACAGCAGACGAGAACAGGTGGCAGAAATAAGAGCGGGAAACCAAGCAAAGACAGGAAGTAAAACACAAGTCAGGTAAATACAAATAAAATACAGTCCAAAACAGAAATGATGCATCTTCCATCGGCCTGTTGCCCCTTACAATTGATCCATTTCTAATTAACATGTTACATCTTAACCCAAACTAATTGTACAAGTGACACTTATGGTGGTTGTGAGTGTGCTGAGCTAAGCTAAGCTAACCAGCTGTATCTTCTTAATTACCATAAAGACTCGAGAGCAGGTTTGATCTCCTCATCTAACTCTAATCTCGCCTGAAAGCATATTTTGCAGGATGTCGAACTTTGCTTTAAACATCATCAATTTTACTTTATTCCATCTCTGAAGCCTTTTTTTTCTTGTGTGTGTGTGTGTGTGTGTGTTCACCGATGATTAGAGGAAACAGCCATTTAAGAACGAGACATAAATCTCTCCCGTGGAAGAATTAGCCGATCTAAATATAGACGTGCGACTGTTTTCCTTGCTGTTGCCTGTCCGTAGCGCCATTGATCGTTTATTGGTAATTGATATGCAGACCTGTGCTTGTAAGATCAATCTGGGGCAGTTGTGTCCATTCTCCATTAGAGTGTGAAACAGTCAGTCATGCGTGTCAGCGCTCTGCATATAAGTCACTCGCTCGCCTCCGTTATTGCTTTCACAGACATAAAAAGGAGTTTGTCTTGCTTTCATTCTGCCAAACACACACACACACACACACAAAACACACACAAATACACAAGACAATCACTCCTCAAACACATCGCTGAGATCTTTACTCACACTCTGCTCATGCCCTCCATCGATGAGCTTAAATTTACTGCTCTGTGCGTGTGCGTGTGTGTGTGTGTGTGTGTGTGTGTGTGTGTGTGTGTGTCCACATATATATATAACTAGATGTGTCGCAGCTGCACTCCTCTATATCGACTCCACTCGCACGGCAACCCATTGTGTGTCCATTTGCATGGATAGCTGTAGATTTATCTGTATTATAGGCCATAGTGCACACTTGTGTATGGACACGTATGGAGATTTACTCCTGTTTTAACCCGAGGGTTAGCCATCAGTATTGATTGGAACAGACTTAGCCTGATTTTAATCCCCGCTCGGCCCGAGACTATCGATCAAGCCACTGAGCTTTCAAGAGGGTTTAACGACCTACCTGACCCTCCTCCCGCCCCTCGCTCCCCTGCATCCCATGCGCTCCTTTTTTTTCCCGACTCGGGAGGAAAAGAGAGGTTTATTATTACACCCCAAAGCAGAAGTGACACAAGGTGTTAAGCGTGGGCCCATCACACCCACCCCGCCGCCGCCGCCGCCGCCCGACACCAAACCATTACAGTAGGAAGTGACAGCAAGCCGCCGGTAAAATATGGCTGCACTCATGCTTCTCCTGACTGGAGTTTTTGTAGGACGTTATAAAGCAGGAGATGAGATGAATCTGTGCACCTCGGCAGCGGTGTCATGGTAAAAATACCTGCCGGTGAATTACGAGCACTCACCTAGAGGTAGGAGCGTCCCTTTATGTCTTTATGGGTTCTCTGAAGACAGTTATATGGGACAACATGGGACGTCTTGTAGAAGCCTGGTGCCACGGCACGACGGGGGGGGATTTATGGTTACTCAGGATGGTCACCGTGATTGGTCCGACACAGCAACACTGGAAATTTGGCTATTTTATATAATTTTTCTGCTCTATTTAGATATTTGAGTGTGTGATTGAGTCGAACCCCAAAAGTTTATCTGAGGGTTAAGATTTGCTTTTAGTGGTGCAGATAGAATTTGCTCAGGTTAGATATTTAGTTATGATTGTTAAGGTAAGATTATTGTTCCCATTTCACTGTGCAAATGCGTTGAAATGTAATGCTGTGATCCAAAGTAACACATGGTGTCAAGCGTTTGTCACACCTGAATGTCTCCTCGAAACAACGTGACGAGGATTCATTGTTTCACTTCAACGTTCTATGACTAACGTTATATCATATTGATATGTTCATGCTTTACCTGAGAGGATGAACATCTGGAACAACAGCGGTTTATTAAGTAACGTAGGCTTGATAATACAGTTATTCTGATGAAGACGCTCTGCCATCAGTCGATCTTATCAAAGAGGACGGCCGGTTCGGATTGAATCCAACCATGACTTATTCAAGATTTGTCCCGTGTAATTAATTTTGTAACACACAAAGCCAGCACTAGATTACCTGTCACATAAACAGGAGAAGAAAACATTTTTTTAACGCGTAAAATGAAGATAAAATGAGACCCTACCTGTGATTAGATTGAACGGTGTTTACACCAGAACAAAACACTTGTTGTTGGTCGGCACCTCAGTTCGGTTTCCTGCGTTCACACCAAACAAACTGCAATAAGGTGACGAACCCTCCAGGTTTCAGTTCAACAGGACGAACCGAGGCTGCTGTGAACGCACCCTCATGAAATATTTTAGGACTGTAAGGCAAGGATTGGACGTATGGAGACAGGGTCCCCACAAAGACAGTAACACCTGCACTGTGTGTGGCCTCATTTAACTATATTTGTGGGGTCCTTAAACCGTGAGCCAGATATACTTGTGAGGTCCGACATGATTTGTGGGGCAAAAAATGATGGACTGAACAAATTAAATGGTTGATGGAGGGTTAACACTTTGCTTTAGGGTTACACATCAGACTGAGGGGCATGATGCCGATGACGAGCCCCGACGAAGATAGTAATACCTCCTCTGTGTGTGTGTGTGTGTCGTGTCAGGGATGTGCTTGGTGTTTCTCCTCCATTTGTCCTCCCAGAGGCAGATCAAGCGAAGGGGAAATAAATTGGAGAAAGAGAATAAATCAATGCTAAACTGAGCACCAGCGCGACCTCCTCACCCTGACACTGTCACACATTCAAATACATGTGCACACACAGCGGGACGGACATGACACACACACGTGCAGGGCCAACGCTGCATAAGTCCATACGTCCGTACACACCTGGAGATGCTGGCGAGTGACGAAACACACGTTTGGATACACACATTTCTCACAGATTCACAGCATTGGACTTATTGTAAGAAATCGATGTGTGTGTGTGTGTGTGTGAGACGGGATGTATTTTCCTCCTGCAGCAGCAAAACATCCTGCATTTTTAACAGACGGATTGTGCACTGTACAGAGCCGAGGCTTTACAGGCCAAAGATGGAGCCAAACAGTGGCGGTTGGGGGCAGAGAGAGTGTATAGATTGGGATTATGGGGGTGCATTGGGGAAAGGCTCTTCAGTGTGTTTTCCATTCAACCTAAGTCCTCTAAGACCTCCTCATCTCTTCTGAGAGCAGCAAGCTGAGATCTGATCTAATGCCGAGTGCCACATGTGAGAGAGTGTGTGTGCGAGAGACACAACACTTTGATGAGAGGCTGCCGGGTGTGTGTGTGTGTGTGTGATGAATCACTACAGAGTGTGGGTGCTTGTACGTTTAAGTGTAATGAAGGAGTCCCGGGTCTATATATTTCTGTGTGTGTGTGCACTCTTCCCTCATCCCCGAAGGGTTGTTTGGGGTATTCTGTGCCGGTTTTTGCTTCGGGGGGAGGTGAGTTCTCCGGGTTTGCATTCACATGTAATTAGCACCGACAATGGCCTGGTTAAAGCTGGAATCCTCCAAGCCCCCTCTCCCTTTGATTGTGTGGGCCAGCTGTGGAGGAATGGCCATTATCTCCCTGTGTCCGGCAGCATAAAGAAGCCCCCCTGCCCCAGTTACCCCAGCGTTTGAGTTCCCACAGGGGGAGGGACATGGGCCGGTCACACTCTGCTCCGCAGAAAGTGAAGACCGGGTTCGTCTGCAAATATTCACTCACATAATTGTTTCTTCCTCGAACCGGTAGGAGATAGGGCGGCGGTATTTACACACCAAAAAATGGTCTTCTCACATCTGGATTGGAAGAGCGCGATCAATCTGAGCGCCGCACTTCCACATCGGCGAGAAATCTCTTCCAATCCGCCCTCGGAAGACAAAATGTCTTGATTGGAAAGGTGTGTGTTTGTTTTCCCTCTGTTTGTGTGTGTGCTCCCATTATAAATGTCTCACAGAGTGTTCCGCCAGCGCGCGGGGACACTCTGGCCCATTAGACTTGTGAAGAAATTGAATCTTTACTGCATTGGGGCCCATATAATTACTGTTAATTTAACGCTCAGATTCTCCATCATTAACTCCCACTCGCGAATACAGAACAGAGACAGTATGTATGTGTAACCACTGTGTTGACAGCAGACGCACTCCTTTGACTGAATTAACTGCGAGCCCTTTGTCTTGTAAGAACAGGATTCGCATCGTTTATGCGTTATTAAGTCCTGTAATTGGGCAGCCAGTAGTTTGCATATTAGTCTATTAGGGTAATATGTTTTTCCTCTCTCGACACACGGCTTGCAAGAGCCCCTGGCGACACATTTGGTAATTCTCAGAATGACGCTCTAATCATAAACCAGTGTTCTTTTGATCCCTGTAATTCAGTGTGCATCAGTTTGCACATCCTCAGCTTGATCAGATTTAGAATATTTATTGATCAACACAGCACTCGCTGCATGCAACCTCATGGTGATCAGGTAGGTAGAATATCAGCGCCTTTGTGTGTGACGGGTGCAGCTGTGACTTTAAATCTGCTGAGTATTTACATATATTTCCATTCATGTTACACAACGCTTCTGTTTGAAGGTGAATCTGATATATTTTTTTTTTGTCCTTCAGGGTTCATTTAACCTCTTAATAGCTGTTATGTTTTACATGTGGTGTCCCACTTTGAGCCAATAAAATCACATTTCCTAAATACCAGTAGTTGCCAAAGTAGGTCCAGGGACCCCCCCAGGGGTCTGATTGGGGGGGTTCAATAGAATGAGGATTAGTTTAATTTCAGTATCATTGCATGCATGTGAACATGGGGCCAGCAGATGATACAACACACGGGCGTTAATCAGTATTCCAAGAGACGACAACTGTTTGTTTCAGAGGAGAGGAAGATGAGGGAAGATGTAAAATAATAATACATCACACCTCAATGCTTTTTGCATCTAATGCTGCTCATCCAGATGTAACAATATGATAAATAGAAGTTGCAGATGCAACAATACGAGAAGTAAATTAGGTTTTATGTACAAAGCGTGTTTCATGAACGGAGGTGGATTCAAGAGGAGTTAAGTCTCTGTTCAAAGTTAAAACAGCTAAATTCAAAGTTGAGTTGGGAAAGAGGCAGATAAAAGTAGTCAAATGTATATTGAAATGAAATAAAAGAGAATAAATAAATACATCAAAAGATTAAAAAGTGATAACACAATAAAGAGTTTTAAAAACATTTAAAGCTCTGGAGAACTAAAAGAAGATAAACCTGACATATATAAAGTACAACATCTTCCTCTTTGAAATGCAAAGCAGTTGGTGTAAATTGATGAATAAATACAAAATAATTAAAAACAGCAATACAATAACTTTGGGAATCTGATGATTAATATTTTTCTCCTCGTATAAATGATGAGATTCACGGCCTGGATGTTTGTAGCAGGTTGGTGAGACCACACCTCGCGTGCCTCTGTGGGCGCATCCATCTCAAAGTTTAGCCAACAAGCAGGTGAAAGGGGGCACCGTGGGCGCGGAGCAGGCTGAAGGCTCCATTCTTGCAGCCTCCTCTCTTTGGCCCCGAGCTGCCCTCTCCGCTCGCCCCCCATTAGGCCGAGCGCGCGGCCCCAATGAGCCTTTTGGAACCGAACGAAAAGAAGAGCGATTGCAGCTGTGACGTGGGCGTTGTTGTTCCATTCAGCGCGTTTGCCATGGCAACGGGGCAGAGGCCCTGGAAGCACGCAGCCCCTCTCCCTGGACAGCGTCCTGAAGGCAGAGAGGCAGCTGGAAGTCTCTCACCATGATCCCCGCTTGCTGTTTCTGAGCGCACAAATATCTCAAATATTCGACTTCAAATGAATGAAAAGGTCAATAAATAAAGGAAGAGTTGTTTGGACCAAATATCAAATAATTCTGGAGCGCATTGATATGATCAATGCATCAATTAATGTGATTATGGTATCTCTTGCAACTTTTACGCACAGTTTTGACGCACAAAAGCAATAATTTCGACCCACTGACACACATTAAGGTTAATAAAGTTCCCTTCAAATTTCATTTTTCTTGCAGTGGAGCTAACTGAGTATTCTGTGTTTACACCCGGCAGCCCGATTACTCCCTCCACTTTGTACTCCAGCATGCTGCAGGACTGCTAGTATTGTTGGGCAGAGTGATTGGGGGTTCTGTACAATCTCCCGTGACCAATGAGCGGGGTGCTGTCAGGGGTAACCACATCTGTCAACCATTCTTGGCCAATAAAGAGCGGAGCGAGGCGGACCACAGGTGCGCGCCTCTGCGTCCCCTTGGCACAGCGCCCTGGAGATGCTGGAGAGAGACGCCGAGCTGCCCCGTGGCGCAAAGGAGTTTCTGTCAAAGGCAGCCTCCTTTTAACTCCAGCTATCACTCTGGCTCCGATAGTTATGGCGACCGCAACGTCCAACCACTACAGCGTCCTCACCACCCCCAGCAGCGCGCCGCCGCCGCACTCGGAGTCCGGGAGTATGCAGCAGGCGGCAGCGTACAGGGACGCGCACACCCTGCTCCAGAACGACTACAGCACGTTACCGGGCGCTGGACATCCACTCAGCCACGCGCACCAATGGATAACGGCGCTGTCTCACGGTGACAGTGGGGCGCCCTGGCCATCTAGTCCCCTTGGAGAGCAGGACGTGAAACCAGTACTACACGACAGTGACCGAGAGGAGCTGCAGAACTCCAGCACTCTACAGCAGCAGCAGCAGCAGCAGCAGCAACAGCGACACCCTCACATCGCGCACCAGCAGGCGCATCACGACGCCAGAGCATGGCGAACCAGCACAGCCACCACGCACATCCCCGGTATGGCGACATCTGAGGGCCAGAGCTTGGTGTACTCCCAGTCCGGCTTTGGTCTGATGCCGGGGGGAGAGCAAGGGGGGATGCACCTCCACCCCCTGCGGGAAGAGGACCACCACAGCCACAGCCCGCACCTTAGTGAACACGGAGGTGGCCCTGGGGCCCACCAGCAGTCTCTCTCACACCATCACCAGCACGGGGGCCATCAGGACCAGTCAGACGAGGACACACCGACCTCCGACGAGTTGGAGCAGTTTGCCAAGCAGTTCAAGCAGCGGCGCATCAAGCTGGGCTTCACCCAGGCGGACGTGGGTCTGGCTCTTGGGACGCTGTATGGAAACGTCTTTTCCCAGACCACCATTTGCAGGTTCGAGGCGCTCCAACTCAGCTTCAAAAACATGTGCAAACTCAAGCCCTTGTTGAACAAGTGGCTGGAGGAGGCGGACTCCACCTCGGGGAGTCCCACGAGTCTGGACAAAATCGCGGCACAGGGAAGGAAAAGGAAAAAGAGGACCTCCATTGAGGTCGGCGTCAAAGGGGCTTTGGAGAGCCATTTTCTCAAATGTCCAAAACCCGGAGCGGCGGAGATCAACTCCCTCGCGGACAGTCTGCAGCTGGAGAAGGAGGTGGTGAGGGTTTGGTTTTGTAACAGGAGGCAGAAGGAGAAGAGAATGACGCCCGCGGGGGGACAAATACCAGGAGGAGAGGACATGTACGGGGACACCCCTCCTCACCACGGAGGACAAACTCCCGTGCAGTGATCTATCCTGAGCTGAACGCGGACCCATCGAGGAGGTTTAACGCCCCGTTATTTGTCTGATTCACTGTGCTGGCCCCGCTCGGGATTGGACCTCAGCCAGTTTAAACGTTGGACCCACGGACAGACACAGTGGGAATACACAGTGGCACCCAAGCACTAAAAATACGCATCGCTGTGTGGAGAAGGTTTCACGCTGCGGAACTGCCGAGCAGATCGGGGAGACTGGCTGGTGTGTGTGCTAACCAAAAAAAAAACCCGCTACATTGATATGCTTGTCTTTACCGTCTGCAGAGGTGCAGATGTGTCATTATGTAGTGTGTCATTAAAGAGAGGCAGTGGATAAGAGGTGTCCGCGGGGGGGGAAGGGGAGGGGAGGGGGGGGATGGGGGGTGTAGAAGCAAAGGATGAGAAGTCGCAGTCGGTGTGGGTAAATAAACGCCATCTTTCCGTCATAACAAAAGCAACAGGGGTTCCTAGCAGAGGGCTGAGATAGCAGACACCTGCTGTATAATGTTCACAAATTCAAGCCAATACTATTATTATTATTGTTATTATTATTATTTTTAATTTATTATATATTATACAGCACAGGTGATTCATCCAAATTCTGTGTAATATATTGACTTTCTATTGTGTCCATAATTTATTTAAAATAAAAGGGTCACTTTATTTTAATACTGTATAATAATAATAAGTATTATTACATTGAAAACGCAATTAGGAAAATAATGCATAATACAACATAATTCAATAATAATAATAATAATGATAATAATAATAAGAGAGACTGAGTGTTGGTTCCCTTAATGCTTTTGGACATTTCTGTGCGCCTGTTTACATTGTGTTTTTTGCTGTTTGTTATTTCTGTATTTCTCCAGAATACTGTGATGCGAGAGTCCGAGCCTGGAACTCTCAAAGCAATCCAGCCCGTTTTGCCTTTCTTTCCTACGAAGAAGAAGAAGAAAAAATAATACTAATATCAAGTGAATCTATCCTGGTACCAGCTGTGGCCGCAGTGGCTCTACTACTGTATGACTCATTCATCCATTCACCGGGAGGATTATCTGTGGGATGTATCTCCATTCGTTCGTTTGTATATTTGTTTCTCTCTCTGTCGGACTGTGCCAAAACACAAACACAGACACGTGTTCTCGTGCCACTGGAAATCCTGTGATAAATAACCTCAGCTCATTCTTTGAGGGGTTATGTGGGGAGCAGTTGGAGACTGATTCTCTGAATCCTCGAGAAAATATAGAAATTCAGAAACTCAGATGCAGCTAAAGGATGAGGGAAATTAAAATAATGCAAAAGACAAAATTTTTGCATTTATATATATAAAATAAAAAAAAAACTTTCTGAATGTATCACCGGGCTGGAAATGTCTCACAATAATTTTGTATCCCTCATCAAACCCCGAGCAGGAGGAATTCAGCAAAAATATTTTACGTAATATTTTGTAATAATGTCCAGCAGGATGTTGATAATATTTCATGCTGCATCCTGATGTAAGTAGGCCCCGTTTTTAATCCCTATAATCCTGACAACATGACGAGGAAAAACTCCTCAAATCTTTCAGCTGAATTTGAGTTTCTGAGGGGGAAAATATACAAAAACCAAAACAAAATAGTGTTGACCTGAAATCTGTGAAGAGGAAAAGAAATCAACGATTGCACAATTTCTATATGCTTTTTTGTCATTAAATCGTATTTGTTTTCTATGACACTGCAGTCTTTGTTTATTATAAGCCCCAGGAAACTCTGGCGACGAGCTATTTCCTTTTAAATCTTTTTATTTGTTGGAGTTGCAGCATTATAATTATTCTTATTATTGTATTTATATAAACAGTCGCCATCGCATTAATCGTTCATCAGCTGCTGCCGGATGTTTAACAGCGTTGATATCCAACATGTCAATACATTTCCATTGGGATGATTATTGAACAATTATGACATCATTTAAAACATGAAAACATTTGTTGAACATGTGATTTGCAGGCCTGAAGGACTCACTAGTAGCTGCAGATAAGGGACAGCAGGTGATGTAATATACTGTATATTTGATTTATCTGCACTATAGTGCCTTGATTATACAGTGAAGTCACTATGGAAGGATACAGTAAAACATTTATATGTGTTTGATAATCAATGGAGTCAATTTCAGATGAATGAAATGAAAAATGGTAGTTTGAGAAATTTAAAATAACGATAAGACTTCCAATCAGAGAAGAGGTCAGTGACTGCGTGTGTAAACGTTGGAGACACGTGGCTCTTGTTTCTAAAAGAAAATAGGTTCAATAGGATTTAATTTCACTACTTTCTTCTTCTGCTTGTTTCCTCCTCATGTCTGATATTCTATCAGGCTGATCGATGGCGGAATCAGAAACGGTCCACTGACGCCCCCTAGTGGCCGTTGGCGGGACATCATGTTGACTTCAGGGCTTCGCCTCACAAATTGTTGATACAATCACTTATTTGGGATCTTTCAATACTTATTAGGAATAAACCTATTGTGAAAATGTTTAAAATAACAAGTAGGCTGATTACAAATGTTTGTTTGATTTTATTTTATTGTTATTTATTGTTTATTATTTATTGCTGTGCCGGGAAAACAAAGACATTTTCATTATGAAAAAATAACTGAAATGGTTTTTTTTTAAAAGTCTTTCAGCCTCCATCACACTACATTTAAATTAGCACAAGTTCAATATACATTTATAGAGACAACTGTTAAAGAAATCTCAGATACACAAATACACAGAATTATGTAATCTGGTAGCTATTAAGACGAACGCACTGAGAGCAATTTATTCTGAGTCTGTATGTAACTGTTCGGTGGAAAAGATACTTGCGGAAAATGTATTTGATCCATGAGATATCCAAATAATGACATTGATTGAGAGACTTAGAGGGTTAAAGGAACCGTGACTCAAGACCTCGTATTTCTATAATCCTTGAAACGACTTTGCTTATACAAAACTCAGGTTGGGAGGATTTTTTCTCAAAAACAATAATACAAGTAATTTAAGATTTTTGTTTGGAAAACAAACAGTTCAATTTGAAGGCAGCGACAAGTTAAATGTTCATCACAAAGACGCCTTTTAGTTGATTTGGTCTCATAAGAAAACTATTTGGCTTTTTCTTTCTAATCAGAGCCGACACATTTTGTGCCAAATGGAACAAATTTAGCGGGAAAAAAAGGGAAAAGCGTTAATATTTGCCGGTTCTGGGTGTCTGTGTATATTCGTACGTGTGTGTGTGTGTGTGTGTGTGTGTGTGTGTGTGTGTGTGTGTGTGTGTGTGTGTGTGTGTGTGTTTAACTAGGCTCCTGG
>CAAKHC010004776.1:9810-30016 GCA_901007825.1 Macroramphosus scolopax | reverse complement strand
GTATTGCACGAATATAACAGAGGTCAGAACGAAACGCGTGTAAACACAAGAACACACTGTGCAAAAAGAACCACACACGTTTGAGCACTTCTGCAATCAGAATAAAAATATATATATATATATATGTGTGTATATATAAAATAAAAAACAATAAATAAATATGACATTTAAATACGTCTGCCGGCACTGGTTACAAGTTAACAGCGTCAGGAGACATAAGGCGAAATCTGACGGACCATGTAGGCAAAGACGAAAAGAAGTTCACCTGCAGCACGCACACACTCAGATTATTGATCTCTTATTATCAACATCCTCCTTAAATGACATCAGAGTGGTAACGACCTCTCAGTGACCTTTAACCTCATGAACTTTGTCATTTTATCACTCACAATGTGCTGCTACGTATTAATGCTACATATCTTAGACTCAGAAGGTTCATATTCATGCAGAAGCTCAACAAGTAGGGCCTGATAATATTTAGCCAGTATTCACTTTTGATAAATATACTGCAACATTAACATTTGAATCAAATCCCTAATTTTGTTTGTTAAAGAACTGTAACTAACTTATGTTGGATTTGGATATTTTACAGTTGAAATGGCCAAACCTACTATAGATATATTGCTTTAATCCTGCTTCTGTCCATCAATCTCTTCATATCTATATTCTATAAGCTATCAGCCTTCTTCCTGACTCAGGTTGTTTCCTTTCATCCATGCCTGCATGTCTGCCTGACAGTTACACGAAACAATTACACACATGCGACGACGCTGCTCGGAACGTGCAACGAGACGAAGTCATGGCGGAGACGACGAGGCAGCTTCATCTCGTGATGGAAGATGACAGGAGGGTGTTAAAGGATTATTTCAAGCCTACTTTTTCCTCCACAGGGAAAATTGACCAGGAATCAATAAGGGAATCAATAATGAATCAGACAGATAAGAAGAATCGATAGTGGAAGTCGTATCAATAAAACCGGATCCCGTCCCTGGACTCATCCGCACCACATGGACAGAAGCAAACATCCTCCGAGCTGTACAACACAGTGTTTAAGGTGGTATGTGCATTTGCTGAATGACAAACACACATTAAACCTGCACACAAACAACAACACGCCGTGTTCCTGCTCTCTTATTGCTTCAGGTGACGGGACAGGACGGAGACAAACAAACAAACAAACAAACAAACAACCGTCAAACTAAAGAACCAACCGACTACGACATGCAGAGAACATGAAACGCGAAGTGCCAAGTACCAGCCGTGCACTTCCCCTCAGACCATCTACCCCTCCGTGATTGTTGTTCTCGCTCTCGATGCTCGAACGCGCGTGAATTGTGACGATGTGCCTGCAGCGTTCATCATCACCCGCACATGATACAACACAGGCAAACAAAACAAACAGGCGCTGACGGTCGAGTCGTATCAAGATTCTGACCATCTTGTTTTTTGGCAAAATAATTCTCTTAGTAAGACAGAATCGAGTAAAAGTGCTTATGTGAGATCACCGGTGAGTCTTCCATTGAAATCATAGACAGCAGGCGTGACTGTGATAAGGTCGTGAAGACAGACACACACAGTATAGAGAACATCATCAGACTGATCCTGGACCAGCGGAGAGGATCCTTTTTTTTTGTGAGGTCCATATGAAAGGGTTCCGACACCATATGGAGATGATTCAGTATTTGCAGGCTATCTAAACTATTTATACTCATATATATATTTAAATATGCTATCAGATCCGTCTATATATGTACAACTGACTCGTCCACGGACATCCTGTACAGGTTCCTACATGTCGATGTCCAATCAAGACAAGGCGTAAAGGGTTCGGTTAGTCGATACACACGCAAGGCAGGGTGGTGCGGTTTGCTACGGGGGACAAAGGGGGCGGGGCTCACACGCACATAGTTGCCACGGTGATGGCGATGTGATGACACACAGACGTTGTGGCTGCGGATGACCAAGTGGAGGAGTTTCTCAGCAGCGGCGTCATTTACTCCTGGTTTTTACTAATTCTAGTCCTCTGTCTGTAACCTTCTTCCCTTTTTTGAGCTGCGCTTGGACTGTTTAGTCTTCCACTGCGATCATTCCTCCACTACAGCGTGAACCTCTCGAGCTCGGCTGACACAAGCGACACCAAAAGAACGCCCCGATTATTCTCAGAGGCAGGAGGCGTGTGCTCAGGTCGGACTCATCTCCCACCCGCGGTGTGCGTATGCGCGTGTGGCTATGTGGTGTGTTCGTAGGTGTCGTCAACACTTGAGCTGGTCGATTTCAGAGCACTCCGTGTCCATGTCAGAGTCATACAGCGAGTGGCCTGTCGGGTCGCTGCCAAGCGACGGCGGGTCTTGAGGTGTGTGAGTGTGGGTCTTGTGTGAGTGCGTGTCGTCCTGGAGAGTGTCCGAGCAGGAAAAGAGGCCCAGATCGGGGAGCTTCGAGCGCGAGTCGCTGCCGTCTGGGGTGTCGTTATAGCAGAAGTCCTCCAGGTCCACGAACCACTCGGGCCAGAATCGCCGGCGGATGCGCTCACAGTACATGGCCAGGTTGATGAGCTCACCTGGGGAGGACACACACAGCTCAGACAGGGCTCCGAAAATAGGAATAATTCCAAAACCTTATTGCTCTCACCTTTGATAAGCTGCTCCGGCCGTGATCCTGGAAGCGTCCACATCGCAGGTGCCAGGTGACTGAACACTGCAGCGTCCACGGCTGAAAGCTTTGAGCCCATGAGGTACTTCTTATCACCTACGACAGCACATAGAAAACATGTTATAATACAGTTACTGTGCAGACTTCTATCACCTCTGCAAAGCATATAGACAAGGCACTTCAGACAACAGGCTGCAATACCTGGTTTCACCACTGGGTGTCAGTATTGCGCTTTCCTGCCTTTTCATGCAGCCCCTTCTGTTTGAACAAGTATCATGTTGCTGGTTATCTAATCTAAATGAAAAAAAAAAGTAGCTTCTGCATTCGTCACCTAGCAGAGTGGCGAGGGTGCGCATGTCCTTCTCCATCAGGGCGTAAACCTCGTCCTTCGACAACCGCCCGATCCCGTGTCCGTACATCTCCCTTTTGAGGATCCCGCCGGTCAAGTGACTCAGGATCCACTTGAGCAGGTCGCTCAGCGGCCCGCTCACTGACAGCATCTTCTGCGTCTCCTCCAGGTTGTCCACCCACTGACAGTAAGCGATGGTCCTGCGACACACACACAAGCACACGCACATGAAATCTAACACGCTATATTAAACTCAATATATCTACTCCGTATCATCGTCACTGGTCTCTCACCAGTAGAAATGCTCCTCCACCATTTTGGTGATGGCGCGGGACATGGCCTGCTCCTGCGGCGTCAGGCTCTTGTTGAGACTCACGCCCAGCCTCTCCTCCAGGAAGTCGATGATGAATTCAGAGCCGCACACGGGCTCCTGGTTGTACTCGATCCACGGCATCTTCCCCTGCGGCGAGAGCTTCCCGTCAAAGTAGTTCTGGAGGAGAGGTGGGAGTGTGGAGGCGAATGAGGGAGAGGAGGGTCCAGGAAAAGAAGAGGAGAGAGGGAGACGACTGGTTATAAAGGTGAGGATGTCTCAGTGTCAGAGGATGAAAGAGTGTCTGGTGTCTGGTTTTAGGAGAATTGGTTAAAAGAACACATGGAAATAAAATGTGAATAAATAATTAATAATTAATTACAACAAAAATTATTTACTGCAAATAAATGATTCAAGCATCCCCTAGAGTCAGTAGAGCTTCAAGGTAAAACACATGAAGTCATAGTGTTTTCACATAAATACCTGGTAGGGCAGGTCGACCATGCGGAGGTAGGTCTCCGTCTTAAGGCAGAAAGGGGACAGGGACGGGACACCAGTCTTGGGCCTGGAGAACTGGTGGAGTATGATGGCATCTTTAGAGTTCAACTCCTCCTCTTTTCTAGGGCAAAGAACGACAAGGAGGCTGATGAAGATGGACAGTGGTGGCGGATCCATTCAACATAATGAAAAACAGCCTTTGCTTACGTTGGATTTGGTGGAGGTTCATTGTTTGCTCGTGTTTTGGAGTCAAATCGGATCACAGCCACGAAAAAAAAACGTTTCATTTTGGGTTCAAACTTTAGGGTTGAAGTTGAGGTGAAGCTTGTCGTGGCTACAGGCAAGGCTGGATTAAATCTGGGCATCTGCCTCAAAGGTCTCCTTTTAAGTCTTTTTAATTTTCAGTTAATGTTAACTCACGGAACAATCCCTTAGTGTGTGTGTGTGTGTGTGTGTGACTGAATAAATAAACTTATTGTGATAGACTTAATAAATGAAATGATCTGCAACCACATCTCTGTAACTGTCCCTGAGCCCAGGGCTCTTCATACTGGCCAAGGGAAGCCACAGTGTCACAACAATTAGCCAGACTCTTCTCAAGGATTATTGTGCATTCACATGGAGAGAACAAGGTTACTCAATAAAAACAAGCACAACACCTACAATCAGAAAGAATTTTACATGGTCACATGTAGTATTGATTAAATGTATATAAGAGGAATTTGGAAGCCTTGAGTTTGCTACAGACGTTAATATACATCCATGGCCCTGAACCCTTTATTGTCTGATTTAATTCACTCCAAATGCTATACATCATGCTATATGGAAGAAGACTTGAACCTCGCGATTGATTGAAAGAATAAACTCATTTGGAAAATGTTTCCTGAGGTAATAAATCAAAGTAATATTGTATTGGCATCAATAGAATAAGACGTCTGTTTGCGCCCCCTGCAGGCCATTAGAAAGAACGCACGTTTCAAAGCACTTCTACATTAATGTGATATTTTAGGCCCAGAAACCAAAAACACTTCTTTTATACAGTCTATGGAGGAGAGCTGTCCAGTCTGCAAAGTGATGAAATATATATAAAATAAAATAAAAAAGAATCGTCCAGAGAGAAGATAAACTGTCTGTTCAACTGTGGTGCTGAAATTACCGCAAAGTGAAGAAAAGCCATCCTGGTGCAAAATGATCTCACAAGCTCGCTCATGTAATTGAGCTTATAGACCGAAGTGAGACAGAGCAGCAATGTTGAAGGAACAATACAACAACAACACAGCCGGGGAACAGTCGGGATGGTCGTTTTACTGCACAACAAAACGTCTCTGTTTCCGCACTGAGCATTTTAAACATGTACTCCATTAACCGGTGTCAGTTCAGCAATACATCTTTATTATCCGGAATGAAACCAACGATGTAAACTGTGCTAAGTGACCTTTTAAATACCCTCTTCTATAACTCCTGTGAACGGTGTTATGACATGCAGCTGTTTGTCACACTGACTGCAGGTTACCGGACAGAGGATGATACATAACAATGATTTGCATTTACACGTCAACACAGCCACACTTCGGGGATGTGTGTGCATCAATAGAGCAAATCTAGAATGAACTAAGACATAATGTGGCCTCGTCCTTGACCTGCTGCCATAATGTCAACTCATAGAAACCCTTTAGAGACAAGCTGGATAACACTTCAAACATACAATAAGGGAGGAAAGACTATCTGTGGATAGAATAAGAGCTATGATCCTGGTCCTATTATGGCCTGGATTTCCCCCAAAAAAGAAATAAACGTGGAAATCAAATGTGTGTGATTGTTAGTTGGGGGAGGGGGTGGGGGTGGGGGGGGGGTTTGTTACATCACAACCACCCACTCACGATTCCATATTCTCCACGGACTCCGCTCTCACCCCGCCCAACCTGGCAAGCTTAAGTAATAGACCACAGACCGGGGAAATGTGGGTTGAAAATAAGATTCTGACTCAGGTATGCATGCACTGGCCCAGAGGGCCTCAGTGTGGAAAGTGATGAGCTCTGCAGCTCCTGGAAGCCTCCGTGTTATTGGTACCTGATGGCCAGCAGTTCGTGCAGCAGATAAGCAGCAGCAGCGAGCAGAGCCCCTCCGGTCAAATACAGCGTCTTCCGCCACCACGAGTCCGAGCCCAAAGCTGACATCATCCCGCCGTAGTCCTGCAGAGGGTAGGCGATGATGTACCCATAAAACGAGAGCTGCTCATCGGAGGCCAGCAGGCCAGAGGAGAAGCTCTGTTTCGGGCCAAGATCAACCACACACGACCGCGTCCAGGCGAACCCGACGCGCCAGCACATGCTCTCTGTCTGCGGCCACTTTCCGCCTCACTTTGGCAGCTCGGGGCTTCATCAGCGAGGGCCTCATTGGTGCTGGGGGGTCGAGGTGCGGGGCCACGGTGCATAGAAGAGCCCGCTTGACACAAGCATCCCGCTCGGAGCTTGTCCCCTCTCCGGGGTCGGCATCCTCCGCAACCCGCTCGGAGCTCGCTGGTTGTTGTAGCTTTCCTCTCTGTCACCGTTGATGCAGAAAATTAATCAACAAAGCTTCCGGTTGTGTCCTTCAAAATAAAGTTAGCTATTGGTTTGTAACAGTTCTGGAGTGATGCAATGCCAGAGAGCAAAAGTGTACAGAAGACACACTACATCCTCCAATTTAAACTCCTTCCATTTAAACTGAAAACAAGTCAGTTCCTGTCACCACTCGGTGGCATTACTAATCAATATTTCTAATTAAGTGTGCATTTTTAAACACTCATGTAACCGTATCTGCCTGACCTGGTTCTGAACACTGCAATACATAAACTTTACATCACCAGCAATGCATATTGCACATCAGAGCAACTTTCCTATCATGTGAATGTTAATACATCAATCAGCTATAATCGTCACAGCAGGAGCACGACCCTGAAACAGAAACAGCTGAATGAAATTCAACTTGCAATTTTACTGAGACAGGTGGAATTTAATTTAGGTAATTGTATTGGTTTTGTACCTGTTGACTGACAAATTGTAGGGTTTTATTTTGAAGGAGGACTGCTGCAGACAGCAGTGGCGTTCTTCTCTGCTGCTTTACACAGATGAAGTGACGTCACAGGGACTGACTGTACCCCTTGGTACCAGACCATAGGCAATTAATAAACAAACACATCCACTTTTACTGAATGAAGTTCTGAATTTCCCCACAGTGGACAGCAGCACCGTTTCCAACACATTTTGCCTTGTTTATCTATTTTAGCTCGAAGCTCCGTTATTTAACACATTTTTACATAATAACATATCTTTTAATGCCCTTCATTTTCACCACCAGGGGTCCCACCATAGCTTGTATGAAGCTGACATTGAAGTTAGGTAAACAGACTATAAGATGTTGTCTAACAGCCTAGAAGATTCCCCGGAAGTCCACTTCATTCATAACATTAAATAACCAGTGAAAAACTTTGCTTTTTTTTTTTTTTTTTACACATTATACATTTTATTACCTTTACTGGCCCTCCAAAATATTAAACATAGACTTTTAAGCAATACTTGTTTTGAGTAGGAATATTTAGGTGGAATGAAGCCCTTTCATTTTGATATCCATTCAAGTGAACAACCATGTAACAGATGGAGGCTGCTGAAGGGGAGGAAAATGCCAGAAGGCAAAACTCAACAATGACTCTCTCTGCTGTTCCCTCTTTGAGAAATTGGACCTGAAGTACCTTTTCAGTTTCATTTCCAACAGGAAAATAAAATAAAAAAATTCAACCATGTACTGAAGCAAAACCCTAAAATACATTTTACGCTTCAACTGAATGTAAAATGTGCTTGTATTAAGGAGTTATCTCTATAATCAGCAGCTTTTATTTCATAAGGCTTTCAAAGTACCTTGCTTTTGGTACAGCCGAGCATAGACACACACCTTCCGCTGTTACGTCACAAAACTACAAGACATTTACAGGCATGTGCACATGTATACTCAATGAGTAAATAGATGGAAAGATATCAGACAAACAAGAATGTACAAGATGTTTTCACACTAATTCAGAAAGAGTGTGATTTGCCTTTACTCAAAGAAAAACTTCAGTGACAAAAATCAAACTGGAAAATATGTATATACTTAAAAAGGAAGTGTACGCTTTGCAGCCAGCAAACAAATCATGACACTGATTGGATATAAAACACAAACCCATAGCTAAACCAGCTCATGATTTCCATCAACGTTCCATCGATTAGGCAAAAAAACATAAAAGATAAAGAAATAGAATAATAACACTATTTACAAAGGAGACGAGGAAATAAGGGAAGGTGGCGTCACGATTTCAAACAGTTGTGATCAAAGAGCTAATATAGACCTTGAGGTAAGGGCCTCTGTTGGGAATATTCCTGCCACAGTTAATGATCAACCAGCACAGACTGCAGAAGCAGCGGGATCCATTCACATCACAGTTGCACAAGGTGAGTTTCAATTGAAGAGCACAGGTTCAAATCATTTTACTGACAGACATGATTGGAGAAGACTAATATCGTCCCTGAGGAATGAAAACCCACCATGTACACAGGCACACTCATGCACACGTACGATCAAGTTTTTCTCGACTCCAAAAGGGCTCCACGTGAACCGATGGGCCCCTCTGGGATGTTCAAGGATGTCAGGATCATCATGACGACACCATCACATCTGGAAACGCCCTATTAGTTTACCTCACCCGCCCAAATTCCCCCGACCCCTCCCAGTGTTCCTCAGTTCATTTTCAAGTGTGGAGCAGAGTAGAATGGGCTCAACGAAACAACACAACTTGTTGTGTTGTTCACTGCAAGCATTTCAGTGGCCGCTCGCCGTGTCCACAAGTCCATGATGATCAGCAAAGGTGACCGAGATGACGAGGCTCTCAAGAGTTTGCTGAAGCTGAAGGGACATGGTGGTCAACTGAAATGTGTGTTTGTCTTTAGCCGAGATCACAGAAGTTGTGCCGTGTGACATTTTAAAATGATACACCTCTCTCTGCGTGGATTCCTGAGAGATGCAGCCGCAGCGCTATGACTGACTGTAGGAATTGCTTTGGTTCCCATTGGAGCTCTGGTCATTCTCACTGGAGACAGAACAGATGGGGAACATTATTAGGGCTGCAATGACAAAATATTTCCCTAGTGGAATAGTCATCACAGTAATATTAATTTAATTATGTTAATATATCTTCAAAAATAATGTTGTAAGTATCATTTTTCTTGAAAGACCCAAAAAACGATTGCATAAATCAGTATCTGCTGTATACGACGATCAGTTCGACATACAGAAAGCAAGTCAGATATTTACCTGTTTGGAGGAGGTTTGGGTTTAGGCATCTTGTTAAGAACAGCAGCGATCTCCTTCCTGTCATCAAAATTCTTCCACTGGTCATAAAGCTTCAGGATGACTCGGATAATCTCCAGGATCTTAAGAGAAAACACAAAGATTCAAATACACATGCACATGATTTATTATACTCTTCAATGATGAGGCACTTTATATTGTGAAAAGAGCAAAACTAGTAAAAGAGATCAATTACACTCTGCTTTGATGCCTTGAGAGTGAAATTCTTTGCATTGAAACTTAAAAAAAAAACATACATTTTGATTGAGGTACCAGACTGTCTTACAAAAACAATAATAATACAAATCTTACTTTGTCCATATCGACAGAGAGCTCTGCAAACCACTGCCTGGCATCTTTCTGTTGCACCACACAGGCGACATGTAGGCAGGCTGTGGGAGGAAGAGAGCAACAGATGTTGCACAGAATAAATCAAATTTTAAGTCTGTGACTACATTAAACCACTGCAATGAGAAGTGTATTGGGACAAATCTTACCCAGGGCAATCATGAAGGGAGGGTACAGCAGACACAGATCTGTCCTGTAAGTATCATTCACTATTCGCCTGGGACAGAGATGATAGCACAGATTGAGTTAGTCATTGGGCAAGGCTACATGAACAGCGATATATGGAGCATTTTGTTTGATTTTTAAAGCCACACGATAATTTCTACTAACAAATGAGACTCGTGCATAAAAGTTACAAGCCAGAACCCACCAGGCCAGCGGCAGCAGCATGTCCTCCTGTCCCATATCCTGCACGTACTGCAGCAGCGGTCTGTAGGGGTGGTATACGATCAGGCAGCAGTCCTGAAATATTAATTACATCAACAATCAAGCCAATATAAGAAGGCAATGTTTCAATAGGTCAAGCCAACTACAGCCTACGATGTCAAAACTTGTACAGGCGGCTTTCTCAACTCACCATCAACTCCAGAAGGTAGAACTCACACTCTAATATCTGTAGAGACACAAATCATTGTATGTAGTAGTTCAGTAGTAGTATTGTAAGACATGCTGAAGAAAGTCGTGGCTGGATCATGATTAAGATCTTTTAAAATGTGTTTTTGCTTTCAGTTTCATTTCACTAGAAAGACAGATAAATATTCGAGCATCAGTCTCCAGTCACAAACGTTGCCAAAAACTGCTTAAAAGTTGCTCTTCCCTCCTCTTTTGACACAAGAGGACACAGCAATCCAGAGAATCTGACCTTTAAACATTACGGATGTTATCGTTGACATCATCCTTATTACTATGTCTCCAGAGCGGACATCAAAAATGTAATTTATGAGTCGCAGCAACACGCCAACTCATTTGCTGCAGTCTGAGCCACTCCCTCCAGTTTGTCACTTCATGGTGGCTCATTATAAATAATATTTTACACAGCTTTTTGGACAGGCAGCATGTCAGAACAGCTCTGGTGACGCCGTGGCAAGTTGGTGCATAAATAAAAAGCTGGCAGTGCACACCACTTCACACCTCGCTGAGAGATGCTGCACAGAACGATCACGCGCACACTTCCTCGCAGATAGCAAGGGCCAGAACTAATTCCCCGCAGCAGCATGTTCTTATCACAAGTGTGTGAACAATAGTTGTGGAATCTCTCATAATGGTTGATACCGTAATTTCAACACCGTGATACAGTGTGAGGGGCGCTTGGAATGTAGAGCAGTGCATAAATAACTGCAGAGGAAGCAGCAATGCAATCATGTCTAACATGAATGGTCCACTGATAAATGCTTTGTTTGTCTGGTTTAACTAGTGAGCTATGTCTATGATTTACAAAAGATATACTGTCCTTGGTTTTTATCTACAGTTTCAAGCTGAATATTAGCTGTTTTAACTATTTTCCGTACTTATTGTAAGTTGCTGTAGAAAACACCAACTAAATGTCTATAATGTAAATTGTAGCATTTTACTTACATGATTCATTCTGTAAGGGAACTCCTTGGGGAAGGCATAGGAAAATCTTGTTTTCACTGTTTAAGAAAAAGTAAATATTACAATTTTGACTCCACTTCAAATTGAACACAAGTTGAGAGATTCGCAATTGAGACTGGTGCTATTTACAAGTCAGGACAAATGTTTAATGAATGGTGACACTTACACACAGATGTTGCTGCTGAAATCAGCCTGGTATTAGACACAACTCCAAATTCCTGAAAGGAACATAAACATTTGAGTTCAAATAAGCTAATATATTGAAGAAAAGGATAAAAACATGTAAAAGAAATTGAAGAGGATGTAAAAAATTTTCTATGCATTTACTTATTTTAAATGCTGAAAATGTAACAGAAACTTTCTTACCTCAACTTTAGAAGCCAGGAAAACACAGGTAGGAGCCATGAGAACTGGATCTATACTTTTCAGAGAATACCTGAAAGTGGAGATTAGGTGACAATGAAGATCTCAAAACGTAATTCTACGAACTGTGGCCGTTCCTAGTTCCCGAAGTGAAAATTATGGAAAAGTTCCTCCAGTTGGAAAGTACCTATTATCTGCTTTAGGGTTTCAAATGGGCTGTGTTATACTAACAATAACAAATACCTGAAAATCAATGAAGATTATGATGAATAAGATATTCTCAAATTTACTACCTATACATGATATAGTTATTATAAAAAATGTCAGACTGAGATGATTGATAACTATATCACACAAATGGAAGAAGTCAACCGTGTGATGATAATAATTCAAATATCTGCCTGTTATTCTGTATTAGATTATAATAATATAATGATGTATTGAAGCTTTTCTTTACCTTGCGTAGAAGCGTTTGAAGTAAACAGTAGCTGTGGCAATAACCTGCTGCCGCAGCTTCAGGTGTTCTCCCAAAGCCTGGATGACTGAGAGTCAGAAAATACAAAACAAATTTACATCACTCAGACTGACATTGTATAAATGTAGTTTTCTTTAGTTAATACTATAAACAACGCAGTGAAGGTATGAGCTCACACAGACACACTATCATACACTTCTGATATCTCAGTACAAGATACAATAACAAGTGTTGTGAATTAATGTTGACCTCAGACTATGTAAATACCGTTAGCAAAGAAGATCTGGAGCTTCCAGTACTCCTCTTCTGAAAGAAATTTGAGGTCCTTCTGTCGTTCTTTCATTAGGTCCTGCTTGTCCAGCACCCACTGTAGACTTTGTAAGAAAGACAGAATAATATAAATCCTCAGGTTACGCATCTTTTGACTGGTTAGTCAAACTACGACCTAAAAACTCGCCTAGCACAGAAGTATGTTTAGATCAGTAATTTGAGAAAAGTTACGCCACCTATTTTAACATTAGAACAAAGGCATATTTGCATAATAAGTGGTAGGATTGTGGGGTTGAAAGGAACTTACTTTAAGAAAAACAATCTATTTGTCTTTTAAAGAAAATGTGTATTTTAAATCGTCGCAACAGTTTAAGACAGGTAGCTAGCAACCACAAGGCTAACGCTAGGCCTCACAACAAAGACGGGGGTTTCTAAAATAAAGATGGAATACGTCAAACTTTTAACAAAAAACTTACTAATGAGAACTTTGCCAGAAGTTTCCCGCCATGCCGTGGCAGTTGAGGTAGAACAGCACACCTTAAATTAATATTTATTTCGTTCAAAGAAGTGTATACCGCAGGCTAACTAATTTTGCTATGCAGACACTGGAGTAACGTGAATAGCCTTCCGGAGAAGAATAGAAGCAAATTCAAATGCGTCCGGAATTTTGGTTCCGCCAGACAAACTTTGACAAAAGAAACATTTGTTGTTTTCTTAATCGAGTATTTATTTATTTAACACATATATTAGTATATGTTTCCATAATTCACAATTTAAAAAAATGCATACAACTATGGAGTTTAATCTTTCATTTTATCATTATAAAATTAAGATTTACATTCAGTCAAGTTAACAATACTTTAAATTCCTTGACGTCACCTTGATAGATGTTTGTGGGGACGGTCATTCTTGTGTAGGGAAGGTTCAACATTCCTTCAGGGTTGAGGGAAGGGCTGAGAGCATATAAAGACCCCATCAGTAGATGAAGGTGTTAGTCACCCGTCCAACTGAAAGTTGCAGCAGAAGCGTCAACATGAGCCGCAGTCCAGAGAGGATGTCCTCATACCGCCGTCATTTCGAGGAGGCTGCTCCCGCCTGCCAGCTCCGCTCGTCCAGTCCGTCTCCCAACCGCAGTGAGGCCCGTCACCGGTCAGTCAGCCTCACCCGGGGAGGCAGGACGATGGGTCGGAGGGCCATCCTAGACAAGTCCCGCTTAACCAGGTGGGTTGAAAGTTTGTACGGTATTTTTTATTATTAACCGTTCAACTTAACAGACATGAGTGGTAGCAGCGGTGTAAGAATAATTCATATAATATAATAAAATAAAAGTGCCAATACAGGAATGTAAAAATACTGATTTCCAAATAATATTTCTCCATGAAAAATTCTAACTACAAGTACTCATGTAAGTTAGTGCCAGGAAAATGTATTTTAATATTAAAGTAAAGTACTGTTTTGGGACTTTACATATACAGTATAAGTTGACTACGGTAGTTTTAAATACTTTATGTATCAGTTTTGTGTGTCATGGGATGATTAATAAGAGTTGAAAGGAGAACAACATTTTTTATTGATATGTTTTCAGTTTTTAAACTTTTCTCTAACCTTTGATTATTGGTGGGATACTGGATCCGAAAACCTGGGGGGTGCACACTGGCACACCAAGTAATTCATGTGTACAAGAGCAGTAATGTGAAGCAGCATAATGACTAGACTTTGAAATGGAAAAAATGTATGAATTAAAAACAATGTTTGATCAAGTGAACATCCTTCTCTGGTCCTGCAGTGCCAGTATGGGAGCCTTGTGCTTTGGCATGTCAATGGGACTTGGGCCAAAACTGGACTTGGATGCGGCTGCAGCTGAGAACCAGGCTTTCATGGTGACTCGAAACACTGAGAGGCAGGAGATGGTCGCTCTCAATGACCGTCTTGCAGCGTACATTGAAAAGGCAAGAGTGCTCAACTCAACCACACACACAGATACACACATCGGTGCATTTAATGTCTTGTATTGCTGAACTCTTCCTGTCTTGGGATCTTAATATTTAAATTATTTCTACATAAAACATCATAACAAAAAAATAAACGTTTAAACAGTAATACTATAATTAAACAATGATGAAAAAAGGGCATTTTCAACTTCTTTTTCTTCTGTCCGATAGGTTCGTACACTGGAATCAAAAAACAAACTGCTTGAGGCTGAGATCGCGTCCCTGAAGAGCCGCCATGTCAGACCATCGGGCCTCAGGCAGCTGTACGAATCCCAGCTGAGGGAACTGAACAAGGTCGCTGATAAAATGAGAGTACAAAGGGTGAGGGAGACTTTATATCATGATCACGACTTCGATCAGGACATGTGGCTTGACATACTGCAGGTTTTCTGCTCACATTGTTGTAGCATTTCACCGTATTATCTGCTTAATTTCTCCTTTAACAACCGTTTGATAATTGCACCCTTCTGTACAGGATGTGTCTTTTGCAGCTAAGGAGGCCATGCTGGCTCAGTTGGACGCACTGAAGGCCAAATATGATGATACTGTCCTGGCTAGGAAAAAGACGGATCTTGAGATTGAGACTCTCCGTCCGGTAAGGACCCGGACATGACTTTAAATCATGAAACAAACTAAAGTTGTTATGTAGTAGCCGGCTTGTGGGGAGAAACAGCTGCTGTGAACCTCATGTTACTTTCTGTCCCAGGATGTAGATAAAGCTACTTCATTACGGATTGCGCTGGAGAAGCAGATGGAAAACTTGGAGGTTGAGCTGGCTTTCCTGAAGAGAGTCCACAAAGAGGTAACATGTAGTGTCTCCGCCTGGTGGGCGTGCATTTCATTTGTCGTTATTTGTTTATGGAGCTGCTAATCGTCATTAAAATGAGTTCTACTTAACTCCAGACCTTGTTGATGGGTAGCATAAACTTGTAAACACGTGAACAATATAAGAATAAATGCCTCCATCACTTCACTTTTTAGTAGCATCTCGCCTCAGAGATGTGACTGCTGCATTAAATCTGACTGTTATTTCTGATTCACTGACAGGAAATTGAGGAGCTGATGCAGCAGATCTATTCGACAACTTCAAAGATAGACGTGAACTTTGGCCTCCCAGACCTCTCCTCTGCACTCAGACAGATCCAGTCTCAGTATGACAGCATTGCCGCCAAAAATCTGCAGGTATGGTGCAAAGACGAGGTCACATCATGCTCAAGTTTTGAGCCACATGAAGGTGCTGTGACAAAGTTTATTTCTCTGCAGGAGATGGATACTTGGTACAGGACAAAGTTTCAGGATCTGAGCAACGCCTCCAACAAACATGTTCAAAGTGTTCGAAGTGTGAGAGAGGAGCTCGCAGGCTATAAGAAGGATGTGAGTTATAATTTCCACTCTTGTTGATGAGTAGAAATACCTCTTCTTCAGCCTGTAAAAGCCAAGTTTGTACATGTGTGTAGATCCTCAACAAGGAACGGGAATTGGATGCCATGAAGACAAGGAATGAGTATTTGGAGGCTCAGATCCGCAACGCAGTAGAGAAGTACAAGAAGAAGGAGGAGGAGCTTCAGGCATGTGGACGAGCTTGAAGGATATAAGGAAAGATGTTTTTAGATGTTTTCTGGCCTTCAAAACAAAGCTTCTCTGTTCTGTTGCTACAGGAGCGTATCGAGGCAATAAAGCTGGATTTGAAGGTGACCAAGGAGAAGATCACTTTGCTTCTGCGGGAATATCAGGACCTCCTGAATGTGAAGATGGCTCTGGAGATTGAGATCACCACATACAGGTGAACACAACACAACCCTGGCTTTTATGTAGATCAAATACCATTTCTACATTTAGTAGGAAAATAGAAGCTGGAAACAGTGAATCTTCATTTGCTCCTCTTTATTTGGCAGGAAACTGATCGAGGGGGAAGACAGTCGCCTGAGCACCATGGTCCAAGACCTGTGTTTGACTGACGGCCTGTCGCGCACCGCTTCAACTTCAGTCTCAGCCTCACGTAGACCCGCCCCTGCTGTGGCTTATCAGCCAGATGGAGATGCTGTCATAATCAATGGAGAGGCTGAGAAAGTGGAGGTCGCCTCCTCAGACAGCCAGGCAGATGGAAACGTTGAGGAGCAGGCAACTGAGATGTCTGAGAGGAAGACTCTGCTAATCAGGTAAGGAAAGTCTACCACCCATCACTTGGGGTTCAAACCTATCGAACCCTTGTTATCTTGCTTTATTGTCACCATGCGCTCAAACTCCAGGAAGCTGGAACATGTCACAGACATGAGACGTTGCCCAATAACTGAGGTTGTGCTCGTGCTTCACAAGAAACAGGACTGAAATTGTCCAGATGGTGGCGCCATTATTTGCTTTCCAGAATGAATGTGCTCTCAAAAAAAGTACCGTACTAGTAGAGTAATAGAGCCCCTATGACTCCTCTAAACTTCCTGTTTGCAGCTTTGAATCACACCTATTGAGCTGCTTCCCTCCTGCGAGTGTGAATAATGTTTCAGCCTATCAGACCAACTGATACGGTGATCTCTTTTATTTCTCTACCATTTTTCCTTCTTCCCAGAACAGTTAAGACAGACGAGGACACTTATGAGAGCAACACACGGGAGCGGACCATCATCATTTCTGGAGCGGCTGATGACACCGATGAAGAATAGACCATTTATCTTCCACAGGTCTTCACTGAGTGGCTTCATATGGTTCATTCATTTTTTTTTTTCAATGCTTTGGAAATCCATATTGAATTTAATGGAAAGTGAATATGCAACTTTTACATAACATTTTTAGGAATGTGTTAATCTAAAGTTTACATTATTCACTAGAACGTTGGGAAACCGGTGTTCCTGCTCCCGACTCTCCGTCGGACTCTGACCTCTTTCAAAGCAATAAACAGCAAGCAATCATGGTTGTGGTTTTCTTTGAACTCCAAAGAGGTGCGGAGTCAGCAGTGTTGCTTCATTCCGACGACGTAAATGTTGATAACTCACACAGGCACTTACTCATTTTCCATTTATTCAAAGCAAATCATCTCAGTCCAGCCAACATTCAAGAGAAGGGGCAGAACATCCCCATGTAAACGTTTGATTTCACCTTTACATACATGTTCAAAATGGTACCATTCAGTAAGACTTTACATTGTTCACATCACCCGTGTTTTTTAAGGAAGATAACGGATTTTATAATCATGGTTTAAATACAGTATAGTAACTTTTGATATTTGCATAGTGTCTAAGCACATCCAAGACAGTTTAAGAAAAGTAACTTCCCTCCTAGTGTTATGAAATCCCTTCATTGTGTCTCCCAGTAAGTCCCACAGCTTCATAATCTTGACAGATAAATAGAAAAACAACGAATCAACAGAGTAGAAAAACAGATTTGAAAGGATATTTTGATAAATTACAACTAGAAAATATTATTCTTAATATAGGATGCGTATAAAAAGCACAGCTTTATGGAATCGGCGTGTAGCTGTGTATGTTTGTGCTGTCTAGTGTAAAGGTTTCGGTTCGTCTCCCACTCCGCCAGCCAGGCGATACACTGCGAGGCTGACTTCATGTGCCAGGGAATCAGCACTCTCCTGAAACACACACAATCTTTAGAATGCAAATCAAAGAAAGAGAGGGGATTAAAAATAAGATATTCTTACCTGACTTTCTGCCTCGGCATAAACTCGGACAACATCCTCTGTTCCAGAGGGTCTCACAAAGGAGCGGGCCTGTTTATATTTCTTCACTATACTGTCGATGGCCTCTTGTAGTCCAGCTGGGCTGACTGTCCGCCTCTCTGCATCTGTTGTATCAATCACCCTGCGGTCCGACACCTGGGGACCATCAAGCTATATATGACTGCATTTTCACTGCCACTGGTGTTAGCACAGAATAAATAAATAAACCGTCACATTATCAGGTCGACCCATTCAATTGATCATTAAACCAAATATCTAATTAGCCAATCACATTTCAGAAACTCAATACATAAACGCATAATCAAGAAGGAAACATCAGAAAGGGGGTTGAAGTCTCTGTGAACATGGCATGGATACTTGTGGCAGAAGGGCCGGTTTAAATATTTCAGAAACTGATGATCTACTGGGATTTTCACACACAACCGACTCCGGGGTTCACAGAGATGGGTCAGAGACAGAAACGTGCTGTAAGCGGCGGTTCTCTGAGAGAAAATGCCTTGATAATGGAGGTCAGAGAAGACTGGCCGGAGTGGCTGAAGGTGATAAACAGCCAACAGTAGGTCAAACGACCGGTCGTTACATGTGCGTATGCAGAGGAGCATCTTTGGATGCACGCAGCATGTCGAGTCTTGGAGCAGATGGGCCGTAGCAGGAGGAGACCACACCGAGGCTGCAGAGGGGAACAGGCTCACCAACGTTGGACAATGGAAGCTTGCAAAAGCGTTGCCTCTTCTAAGTCTCACTTTTCAGACTGCTGTGACATCTGAATGTTACAGCAGCCTGAAAGATGTTCGGGTCAGACTTTGGCTTAACATCATGGAAGCATGAATCCTTGTATCAGCAAGGTGGTGTAATGGTGTGGGGGATATTTTCTGGCACAATTTAGGCCCCTTTAGTACCAACTGAGATTAATGTAAATGCCACAGCTGACCAGGTTCATCACTTTATGACCACAGTGTACCCATCTTCTAATGGCCACATTCATCAGGATAACGCGGCGTATCAGAAAGCTCTTATAGTCTCAGACTTGCTTCCAGTACATGACAATGAGTTCCCTGAACGGGAGATCCCCTAAACTCTGGAGAATGTTTCCAGCACCTTGTTGAATCTCTGCCTGCAGGATTTAAGGCAGCTCTGAATGTAAAAAGGGGATCCAATCAGGTAATAAGGGAAGTACACCGGTGGGTAGATATTTAAGCATCTTTTCTACTGTCTATTCAGGACTTATTTCAAACAACGATATATAAACGTATGTGTACCTTGACTTTGAGCTGCCTGTTTGGCAGGTCCTTGTAGATGGCGTCCCACTGCTGGACCGTCATACCCTTGATGGCTAATATAGCTTCAATCAGCAGCATGTCAGAAATGGCGTCACCTACAGTCTTCAGAGGATAAAGACAGACAATAACTCCCACATGAATAAAAATTGACCGTGCTGTTTAACTGTTACTATGACAATCGTGTGTGTGTGCGTGTCTACCTGGTTGATGACGTGGATGGTGTTCTGCAGCAGAAGAGCTGCTCTCTTGCTCTCGTCGTTGGTGTTTGGACTTTCAGCGAGCTCCTGTATCTTCTCCTGAGCTGCCGTGCTGAACAACACCTGACGACAACATAAACAAGTATTAATAAATTACAATATTCACATCGAAAGGACAGGCTTTTATTACGGTACACGACTGGTGATGATGATGGTGTGTGTGTACTCACGGTTCCATGGCCATTGGCCTCAAAGTACACACCGACGTCAAACTCCTTGGCTGCATGATGGAGGTGCTTCACTCCAGTCTTAGTACACCTCACTGTTACCTGAGTCACATGGAAGTAAGTTAGCGTCTTCTTGGTCATATTATTGCTGTGCTGTATGTTTGCCCACCTTCATTGTGTCTTCCAGATAGCGCGTTGAGCTGCCGTTAGCATAAGCAGTTTGCACCACGGCTATCGTCAAATCTAGGCCGGCCTGAATGCACACAAACCAACACAAATCAGTGCTTGGGACTCTTTGCTTTTTCTTTTATTGTTTACATGTTTGTATGTGAGAGTGTACCTGCGTGAGCAGCTCTTTCAGAAACGTGCTGATGAGTGTTGCTATCTTGTCTCCATCCAGCAAGTGGAACTTCCCTTCAGAGTCAGTGTAGTAGTAAACGATTCGGTCGGCATCACCGTCGAATGAGCAGCAAGTCTCACCCGGGTTGGTCTGAACGCCTTCAGAGAGAAAGGAGGAGGGAGGGAGATGAATTAGGCTTCAGCTGTACATGCTATTATTTATAGAATGTCAACAGAAATCATAAATGATCAATCAAGCACTCCATTTATG
>CAAKHC010004775.1:0-16867 GCA_901007825.1 Macroramphosus scolopax | reverse complement strand
TGGCTCCCCACTGTGACTGCAGTATTGGTATTCCGAGATTGGCTCCTTTTCACAGTGTTTTCTTTGAGATCCTGAAAAGTGTGGCCGTCAGCCAGCACTTATAAGTATGCTGTGCTGCAAGCAGGAGAAGGGGTTCTTCCCAATGTCAAATTTCCCCAATGAAATAGTACGCTCCAGTGTTCTCAAAACATTCCCTTCAAATTTGATAAGAGTTTGGTTTGCTTCATATTCCCAGATGTTTTTAAAGAAATTGACAGATTATGAACATGAAAAAACAAAACTTAACAAATTCAGAAAATACAGCCATATCTTGGAAATGGTTCAAACTATGTTGTAAATATTTCCTTTTTAAGGTGGTTTTCAACCATGAGGTATGGCTACAGCTGACTGTACACAGCAATTACCAAGGATGATCAAGGATAACACTATTGAGGTTCTTTTAATAAGCACATCATTAAAGTTTGAGCAGTATCAAGTTACTAGTAACATATTGCATTACTGTTAGTATGTTACAGTTTCTCCCTCCGAAAATAACTTAAGTTTGTTGATTACTGATTTGAAATCCAGTTATCCAATCTCATCGCAATATATTTTCATATTCGTCGCATGTGAACATCACCAAGAGAAAGCTCGTATGGAATATTAAAAGCGCTTGGAAATATTCCAATTACATTGATTTTGTGCTGACGAAAGATGATAATAACATTGTTGTTCAATTTAAACTAGTACAAAGAACACAACATCTGAAACACTAATAGAAATCCTGACTATTGTAAGATATGATATTGTCTCATGCAAAACTGTTGAGTCTGATTGAACTGTATGGTTACATTCCGTACATCCACTGAAACAATCTCCATTTTTTACGCAATTTCACAAACTATGATGACTTACAGGTGAAACGTACCAACGAGCAGTTTTTTTCTGAGTCGGTACTGAAGCGGAAGTGACTTCCTGAGATGATCGTGCTACTGAATGGTCTCTACCAGTTGGCCTATTCTGCACCGTTCTCTCATGAAAGCCAGGCAAATATCCTTTTTTGAAGCATTTGCTGACAGGCCTGAGCACAATCTTCTTAGTTTCAGTACGTGAACCAAAAATGTGTTGGCAGGATTCATGAAAATGAAAATAAGAGGAGAAAATGGGGAAAGAAGATTTGCAGATGTCAAACTCTGAATGATTGGATGGACCGCACATACTCTGCAGACTAACTTGTTTAAGTGGAACAAAGGTATTGTTGGGTTCAATGAACCAGACATAATTTAAAGCCAACATGTAGCAAGAATACCGCAGCAGCTGTAGATACTTTCTGACGAAACTTGTCAGGCTTTGTACTATAACAAATCTTATAAATACTTCTAATACGGATGACAGCTGCAAACTTGACTCTGAAGCTTTGTACACACATGGACTAACAAAAGTGTGACGACCAGAGACCCTGGAAAGACAACGCAATCAGGCAACTTGTAGCGATGACAGGCGAAAGAACCACAGGCGATGCAAAGTGGGCAGGTACAGGACAGTATTAATCTAAAATTTGAGTAATACGATAAAGGCGACTGCCAAAAAAGGAGCGAAGGATTCTGTTGACAGACAGGAGACAAATATAGGAAATATACAAGAGGTTTACCTAGAGCCTGGAGCGTCTATGAGCGACCAAATGTCAACAACAAGCGCCAAGTGCATCGCTTCATATGTGGATGCAGCTTAACACTCCATTATACAGGAGTCTAAATTATGAAACCAGGAGCAGATTCTGTTCCTACTGTCAGACAGAGTTCTCTACTGTCGTGAAATGTAAATCAATACCTCTGTTTACTCATCTGTGTTGTCTAATGTGGAGTCCAGGCCTCTGTGAGTTCAACTTGCCATTACACCTGTTTCATATGAAACTGTTTGTTGATTTGCCTGCTTCAGAATTAAACAACGTAGTATCCGTTTTAATTTGTACAAAAAAGACGAGAAGGCCAGAAAAACTTGCGATGTAATCTACAGTCAATCCATATTGAGCTCCACAGGCTGGGTAGTTACAGTTGCAGCTATTTTTCGCATGTCTTTAGCTTATTGCTAATGTACACTTCAGATTACCCGTACCATGAAAGTAGAATCAGTAGAATCCTCCTGCGTCATCATTGGGCGACACATCCAATCTACTGAAGCAGGAGCAGTATTTTAATTACTCAGTTTTTCCTTTGTCTTGCTGCCGTCAGAATCTAAACAAATTTGTCTCCTTTCTTTGACACACAGCTTTATAACAAGAAAAAAAACATCCTTTCATTATCCTGTGTTTCACGTTAAAGATGACGACACAGCAGTTTCACGCGTTGACGCGATGACGACCAGCTACAATTAGGGCTGCTGTGTATATTGGAAAATCGAAAAGCGGCTGGAAGAAGCCAAACGTAACCTGATACAGACATAAATATGATAATAAAACCAACATGAGGCACCATCTTCTCCTCTGAAGCATCCTCTCTCTTTTTCAGGCCTGCACACCTAAACACAACATAGCATGGCGTCAGTATAGATGGCCCTCGGTCAGGACACGCAGGGACTTAACCTAAAGCATGGCAGTCATCATCAAATTCTGTCAGTTACCTGTATTTAACAAAACAAAAAGCCATCCAAGCTCTTACGAAATCTGCTTGCTAAGCCTTTTTCTCTTTTCTTCCTCATAATAATCCCCCCTGATGGTTTGTTTGGGCTCAGTCAGGGCTGGAGGGAAGCAGGGGGAAGGAGAAAGTGAGGAGGTAAAGTGGGGGTCTTTGATGATTTCGAGATTAGATGTAGCCCGGCAGACTGTCTCCTCTTGCCTTTTCGTTGCAAGCCCTGCCTCACACACACCTATGTGCTGGCACATATGCACACTCACCGTCTCACATGTACGTACATACACATCAATGCAGTGAGCCAAATGCACAAGGCCACCCCCTCCCTCATTGTTGGGGAATTACTTGCTCTTTAGGGTCTTAAGTTACAAGAGCAATTGATCCCTCTGACCCCCTGCAAACCCTTGAGGTTGTGCTGGGAATCTGAGCTCAAATGTATACACACAGGAGACAGCTCAACCCCCAGAGCAGCACTCTTGACACGCCCTGGTACCCCATAACACAGACACACATGCACCCATCCTGCCTGTCAGGTTCCAATGCTGTGGGTTTAGCACTGCCTGCTGGCTTAAAAGGTGTAATACAATGAACAGCTTTGCAGGTAAATTTACTCAAATTAATACGTGCATAAATAAATCGTGCGAAAATAAATCACTAAAGCCAATTGCAAGCACAACTAATATATTATAGTGAGAAGATGTATTATTCCATGTAAGAGATTGTATTTAAAACTCAGGCCGATAATAATCCATGAGGGCAGTTTACCTTTAGAGTTGTTTTCCTAATCACTGAAACGGTACACAACACAGAGAATGTTTTGAAAGACTAAACCATAAGAAATGTTCGCCTCACCCCACAGCCCCCTCTAAGCTTAACTGCTCTGAACAACAATTAACTCTTGACCTCCAATAATTGTATTATTTCGAGGGTCGGCGAGTCTTAAAAGCCCTTGCCTGAGTCAGCAAGTGCCCCGGAGCAGTGTCAGACGTCACACAACTACCTTTCAAACAGGCGAAGGGAGATATATGTTCCAAACAAATTGCTCAGCTCTGTTAATTTTGACACCGTCTCTCTGCATTTCAAATGTCAGCTCACATAAAACACTGCTTCGGGTCAGCCTGATGCTAGGAATGAATGTTTAGAGACATTATTAGACAGCTGGTGCCAGATTACGCCTTACAGCCAAGGCAATTAGATAATTGAGGTTGTTAGAGTGAAAAGGCTGAAGGCCGAAGACAGCGTGGTTATGCTATCAAAATAATCTCCCACGCTCAGGGGTCCCTGTCACAGTCAAACTCATTGTGTCCTTTTTCAATCCTTGGCTTGTCTGAGTTCTGTCTTCTTGTGGATGTAACAGAGCCTGCTGTGTGCGCAGTCACACCTACTTGTACCCTGCCAGCAGAGCTCTGTGGACAGGGAAGCAATTTGGTCTTTTTTAATATTTGATCGAATTACAGGAGCAAATATTGGATCGAACCAAGTTTCCTTTGGTTTCCTTGTGCACACATACACTTGGACATTTTCTGTGATAAATAGTAACAGGTTATGAATTGAAAACGTATTAGAGATCACTCTGTCAGAGCTCTGTATGCAGCGGCTCAGGGGTTTTATTTATGAGAGCTGTTTGACGAGGAAATTGCAAGTTTGATTTTAGCATGTCCCAGAGCTGATGAATTGTCAAAAGCAAATATTGTGAGTTCAAAGACATGGAAACACATTGGTCGCCTGTCACATTCAGCAAGTACTACATCATACATTAACTCCCGCTCTGTCCATATGTAGTTTGGAGTAAATAGTTTCCTGGTACTCTACTAAAAGCTCCGTGTTGACGTTGTTGTCATATTTGACACAGCAACTGAGGCATGAAAGTAATGAAGTCATAATTCATCCTTTCACTCTGTCTTCACAGATCACCAACATCACCAAGCTCAAAGACTTTCTGCTGCAACACAGGAAAGATTATGTGAGCGCCGGAAGGTAAGCCTCTCCAAACAGACACAGTAATCCGCCACAGTAAACACCAGCAGGAACATTGGAGGCTGCAGGGGAGGCTAGTGAGGGGACCATCCTTTTGATTGGGACAAAACTCAGGGAAGGTCAGAGGTCAGGGCGGATTTAATGGGACTGTCAAATACGTGTCTCCAAAGTGTGTGTGGTTGCTGCAGGTACTGGCTGGCACAAGGTCAGCAGCGAGTCGGGTGGTCTACTGCGGCCGGCTCCAGTCTAATTGTCTGGAATAATTGAGCTGCAACCAAGTGGAGAACAAATCACGCCCTGGGACAAATCCAGGCCTTCCTTGCCTCAAGGTCCCCTCTGTGTTTTGTAGTTGAGGGTATGTGGACAAGCCTTTGTTTTGTTAAGTTTGTTGATTAGCCTTCAACAGAACGCATGGGCAAACATTAGAGGTGTCTATGGGTGGAGAGCACTAGTATTAAGTGGTGGGAAAATCCATCAAGACGCCATCAGGCATTTGCGTGCAAGTCTCATCCACCCTCAGTCTCGTTATTAGCTGCTCGGTTTCTTCCAAATTTCTTATCAACTTCCTCTTTACTCGAACACTTAGACTTTGATAGAACTACTATTAACTTCACCACGGAGGTTCTGTTCTCTACGCCCCTCACTTGTCTCTCTGTCAGCAGCTTTACTTGAAACCTACTAATTTGTAATACTTTTTGAATTCTTTCCAGACGTATATGTTGGTATCAGTTGTGGATTAGTACATTTTCCTTAATTTCTCAGGAAATATTATTTGGTTTGGTACATTTTCTAAAAAAGTAGAAATGAAAAACATTTTCTTGATTACATTTTTGATTTATTTAAACTAACATGACTTTGTACGAGGTTCTTTCACCTTCAAACACAATGATGGAGCTATACCTAACCCACCTTCTGGGGGTCTTGAAATGAAAATGAAATGTGGTGTTTTACAAACACAAGAAACAAGTCTGTTTTTACAAACATGTTTTATGTTTTAAATGTAAAGTGCAGTTACACTAAGATAGCTTTGTGGAGGTGTCTTGGACTTCCAGCCATCCGGGGTCAAAGCAACAGAACACTGTATGACAACAGGGCGGCATGGCTTGGGGTTAACAGTTTGATCTCCGACTCCTCGAAGTGTCCTTGAGCATCAGTTTATCAATGTGTGTGAATGTATTGGCAGCTTGGCACCTCGCACAGTATCCACATCGCGTGTGCCAACAGTGTGTCATTGTGAGTGTGAATGGGTAAATGAGGCACCATTGTAAAGCGCTTTGATTAGCGCCGAGGTAGAAATGTGCTCGGAAAAATTCTTGTGATTTAAATTTCAAACAATTCAAGCTATAATTTCTTTTCCAAGCATAAGACTATTAATGTAAAAAAAATTGTGTGGCTAGCACTGCATATTGAAGCGTTGTATTGAAGAGCTCAAACATGAATACTGAACTGTGTTTTTTCCACCCTTAAAAATAAGTGCAGCTTGTCACTCTTTCAGTCCAAAATTTCAGTTACAAATTGTTTAAACAAGCTTAAATAGAAGCAAATTAGAAGTTTTATTTAAGTTCCCATACATATTTTTTTCCCCCGATTTTCCATATTCGTCACCTCCGCCAAGGAGGTCATGTTTTCACTGCGGTTTGTTTGTACAACTGTCAGCAGGATAACCCAGACTACCTGTCCAATTCATGAAAGCTATTGGAAGGGTGGAGCACGGGGAAAGGAAAAACACACAACATTTTGTGGCAGGCCTGACCTGTGTCCTCTCTTAGTGCACTTGTAGATTTATATGGTTCACTTCCTGCTTACTGATACATTTAGTAATAATTACATTAATTAATACAGTCAATACAATCAATCATTTGGAAAACAATCTAATCAGAATGCATCTTTAGGCCAGAATAGAAGCATCAGGGCCTTTTTTTTCCTTCAACCTTCTTAACTTAGGAGAGTCATTATATCTCAGACGTCCACTAGAGGGAAGTGAATGAAGTCTCAGCTACACTGACGCCTGGCACAGGATGGGTTTGGGTTGACTGGCAGCAACTCTTCCTGCTGTGTTTGCACTGACAGATCCTGCATTAGTTAGTTTGGGTGTGTTAGTTTGGGTTTTACAGCATTCAAGTTTCCTCTCGTATTATAAAAAACATGTGAATTACATTAATTGGAAATTCTAGCCTGCACATGTGTTGACACATGAATCAGTTGGTGAACTGTGGACATGCTTGGGGTTGCCAGTGCATACTGGGAGAGGCTCCTGCATCACATGACCCAGAACAATAATATAATGAGTGGAATACTCATTGAAGGTATGAATGAACCGTAGGGAGGAGGAAGGGATTTGTCACCATTGAGGACAGTTGCTTAACTTACTGCACAAATGTTTAACTTTTTCTTAAATGCTCCTGTGGTATTTAATCACATTATGATTGTTTTCATGTATTTTACAGTCTCATCTCATCAGATCTTTCCCGTATGACGGACAGCGAGCGAGATCAGATCGACCAGGATGCTCAGATCTTCATGAGGACCTGTTCTGAGGCCATCAAGCAGCTACGCAATGAAGGTGTGTGTTGTTTCTTTTTTTATTGTGAACCAAATGGCCTCAAATATAATTGGACAGGATTCGGTGAGGTGATGTGGTATTGTCTTACCCATGGAGAACACATACAAAGGTACAGCTCATACTCAACTCTACACTATTGGAATGGCGGTTACATTTTGGCTGTATATTTGGCTCTGTTGTAGCTGAGAAGCAGGTGACATCATCCCAGATAAAGGAGCACAGGGGAGCAGTCCTGGACCTCATTGAAATTTATCTGAGAGGTGAGTTCACACATAAATAACTATGTTCATCTTCAGGACATTTACCACTTGATAAGGAACTGTTTATACAAACAGCAAGATGGTTGCATTGGTTTCACCGTGACATATTTATTGCACTGAATTGTGTGTATCTTTTGATTGTTTTAAAGGAGTATGTAAGCTGTACTCTGAGCAGAGAGCCATAAGAGTCAAGAGGATGGTGGACAAGAAGAGACTGTGAGTGTTTGCCAAGAACGTCTGCTACACACACATACGCCGTTTGAGCCATTCTATGTGCAATCTTTTATTACTTGTACTTATTTCGGGACCGTGGCAACTGAAATACATCATGCTCTTGGTTTCAGGTCTCGACTGGGACCAGAGCACCACAGTCGGGCGGAGAAAACAATTGAAGAGGAGCACACAGAGGAGAAGCCTGTCAGGGAGGAATGTTCTGGTAAGTTAGCGAGTCCCACGAGACGCCGGGCTCTGTGGCAGAACAAAGACTGGCACAAGAAGCCCACTTAGTGTCTGCCCGTCTAACGAATGTGATTTGTGCTATGCCGGTTTGTTATTTTTATCTATTTTGCTTTCTTCTGCCAAGCATTACTTTGATTAAATCTCAACTGATAACCTATAATTCTGCAAGTTTGTGCAATTCAGACTTTGGTGTGTTTTTGGAACAAGTGTTCCTTTTATTAATCCATTTTCTCTGAATCATTGCCATCCATATCCTCGTATAAAAACACCGTGTTGCGCAGGGCAACGGCTGCATATGTCCTCACCCTTTTCCATCTCATCTGGCAATGGTAGCATTGTATTTTGGATTTTCAAAGCCGGTCTTTAAGTGCAATTTCATTTGTCAGTAAAGTTATGTATTGAAGACTGTTCCTAGAGACTGCTGACTCAACAATATAATATTGTTTGACAGAAACAGACTTTTGTTGACCTTATTATGCACAGTGAAGAAGTAAATAGCACATTGTTCACCTTGGCAGCATTGGCACTGCCCTTGAAACAGGTTCATTACAGGTATTGTTCCTTTCAATGTGTCTTTGCAGCGGACAAGATTGTGACTGAGGTCCTGGACAACAATGTCAACCTGTGGGAGGAGGGAAGAGTGGAGGACGAGCTCTCTCCTGAGGAGATCCAGATGGTGTGTCTCATCTACATGACAATATTTATTATTCATGTCATACAATACATCCAGATCTGAAATTGGGTTGGGACTGTTTCCTCGCCTGATAAGGTTGAGTGTTTGGATTTAGCAAACTAACCATCACAATTTGGATGTAATGTTATTTCCAGTGAGTCTTAAGCTAGCGTGACCTTATTTGTTATTACAAGTTCCACTATTGAAGCTATAACTGATGTTTGGGCTCTGGGACTGCTCATATAAAGATACTAACATCGTAATTAAGTACCACCTTATCATGAACGCTTGCTCTCGATGGTTACTTTGTCTTTATTTAAGATAATATTATCGAAGCTAATACCATCGTGACCATGACGTAATTAAACAATTTACTTTTGGATTTGTTTTGGAACATGAGACAATGTTGTAGACATTTAGCTAAAATAAACCTACATTCCTACTGATCTAGTTAACCAGAACGCTTCTTACAGGAACGTAAACGCCAAATGTTGTATGTATGATGTGGTAACTTGAAGCCTCCAGTGCACAAACACTGAGAATGGACGTCTTGTGTCCAGGAGTCCAAATTGTGAAATGAAAAAGATTTGCTCTTTCCTATATTCCAGAATGTTTAACGCAAGTGAAGGATTATGTGACATTCTAATTGCCGATTGCAAATGTCTGCCAAAACTATGTCAGACATTAATTATATATTTATGTGTGACTTAATACATGTGTGGAGGGATCTTAAAACATCACTGATGAACATGTTTTGGTTCTGTCTGCTTCTGTCTAGTTTGAGCAGGAAAACCAGAGGTTGGTCAGCGAAATGAGCAACCTGGTGGATGAAGTGAGGTGAGTCTTCAGCGGCATCATTACTTTGCCTTGTATTCTGACATTTCAAGATGGCATTGGTATTAACCAGAGAGGTCAGTCATTCTGGTCCATTCACATAAGTAGAAATGCATGTATGCATGAATTGAACTGATGTAATGGGATGTTTCTTGTTTCCTTTTCGTGCCTGCCAGACAAATCGAGGGGAAAGTGGTTGAAATCTCAAGACTGCAAGAGATCTTTGCTGAGAAAGTCCTTCAACAGGTAAGCAGAGTTACTTATGATTCCTGCTGTCAGGAGCCACAGTGTTTGGAGTGAAATGCTGCACATCAGATGATTTTCAATCTCACTCCTCTCGACAGGACACAGAGATAGATAGTATCCATCAGTTGGTTGTGGGTGCTACGGAGAACGTTAAAGAAGGCAACGAGGATATACGAGAGGTAAGCTTCAGGAGAATCTGCTTGTGTGTTTAGTCTATTTAGTTAATATCAACAAATCTAATCAGCAAAATGTTCCTTTCATTCTGTGACAAGGCAATCAAGAACAACGCTGGCTTCCGGGTTTGGATCCTCTTCTTCCTGGTCATGTGCTCTTTCTCGCTCCTCTTCCTGGACTGGTACGACAGCTAACACAACTGCCACCGTGGACTCTGTATGACAGTCTGGCTCTGGCACTTATTGGTTATCTCATAAAGTGATGACAACACTGAGACTGAATTTACACTTTAACATTCTGGACTTGAGGACAAAGAGACGAATCTCCAGAGTCTCCACACTTGTTGTTCCTGAAGATTCTGTGTTCAAGTTGGGATGTCAGTCTGTGGTTTTGTAGCACTTTGTCCACTTAAACATCTGGATGGAAAGTCTGTCTTCCTCTACCACTAGGAGGACTGTGGATAGTTTGATTGGCAGCAACTGTTCTTGTCATAACGTAACAAAATGTGATTTCTGTTTAACTTGGTTTGGAACGGAACTAAATGCACGTGGACCAGTAGACATGCATTGCATTGGCTTTGCGGCCTCTTGTATTTAAGTAGAATATTAAATTGTGTCCCTCAAATATCCATAAATCAAACACAACTGTCAATCTCGTGGGATCGTTTGCTTCCAGTTAATTTATGAGCAGCTGAAAAGTTCCTCTGACATGTACCACTCCATGAATGTACTGGCACACCACTCCGTCTTTCACAATACTTTCATTCACATTTTGTACCTTGTTTTCCTGCCTCAGGGTTTACTTTTCCTAACAGCTAATACATTGAAATTAATGTCATGCCCCTGAGATAACATCAAGAGCGGCAGAAAGCTCAGGCCTGTATTGGTTCATGTTCCTTAAGAGGCTGTCAACAGGAGATTGGATTCATGCAGCCTCCTGATATTTCTGCTAATCTGTTTATTAGGATTAATCCATATTCCAGTAAAGCTGCAGACTTAAAACCTTTGATCTGAACTCAAGGGAACTGGAACTGTTAGATGAATTTATTTCTGCACTGAGGACGTGTCAGCAGCGTTGGAAAAAGCTCAACCTTCAAGTATGGATTCCACAAAGATGTTGGTGTGAAATGTGGGCACTTTATTTCATTTAACATTTTTATGTAACAAATGCACTTCAATGGTAATCATTACATCGTATGAGAAATGTACAGAACTTGTGAATTTAAATTACAAATACAGAAAAAAAAAGCATCAGGACAAGCAACTACTTTCAGTTTGTTCCACTACGTCAACAGAAGTCTAGTATTTGGCTGCCGGTAGCCAAGTGATGACATTAATCAATGCAAAGCATTGCACAATACAGCGTCTTCACTAGCAATGCAAAAACATTCAATACAGTAGCATAAAAGTTATGCCGGGAAACGTAACCGTTAGTTAAGTCTTGTAGCCTGCGAAAATGCACATGGGTTTCACAGAGACTTCACATGAACATGGAGACAATCATCAATGCTGGTTGACGAGACTTGATGCATGAAATACTACACGCAGAGAGCGCTATGAAACAAAACAAGTTCAAATGTTTTTTTCTTGCTGGTTTTAAAAGTTTCTTCCTCGTCAGTTACTCTCATGACGGTGAAATTATTTTTGACACAGATAACCTCCCTGGCATTTACGCTGCGAGCTTTGTTGCTTCATGAGAATTTCACCACTTATTAGACCTCACTGGGTCCTGCATGCACTATCAGTACATGATCTATTTGAAAAGAAAAGATTCAAAACCGTTACTGGAGTCATGCGTACGTGTGCATTTTTAACAAGCGACGCAGACATGAGATGGTTCACAGTCATTTCACAATCCGAGTACTAAAGTTGAGTTGTTACATCTGTGTGTGCAAAGACAGTGTGTGTGTATGTGTCTATGTGTGTGCATGTGTGTGTCAGTGTTTGTGTTTCTGTGGCTCTTCTACTCATCTGCCACTCTGTTGTGGAGTATAAATAAATAACAACAGATGCTATTCAAACAAACCATGAATCCAGCCAACCGTAAGTCTCACTGTGCTGAAAACACGTTGAATATTTCAACCTATTTCCTGCTTCACTACACACCAGCTGACCAGACTACAACTTCAAGGTAGCGTTGCACTTCTGGAAAGATGAGAAAAGTTGATGTGACTCCACAGAAGGCCACGGGACTCAGGTTTGCTTGAATGGCAAAGCTATATTATTTATTTTTCTACAGCAGGTGAGGCCACCTCCTGATCCCAGGTTGGTTAAGCCAGTTTCTGGGCAGTCTCTGTCTCCTGCTGGGTGACCTTCTCCTCAGACATGATGGTCATCCACGGTGATACTGACCGAGTGATGGTCTGCTTGGCTATGTTGTAGTGGTTGATGAGGGTAAAGAGGCGCCCGCGGCCCCCAGGTCCCTGAGGGGGGTAGTTGCCATACATCCCAGCCGGCATGCAGCGACCTTGCTGCTCCAGGGAGAGCGGTTAAAAGATTAAAATTGCCAAGAGACAAGAAATCAGTCACTGTGCATAGTAGATAAAAAGGGACAAGGAGCAATGTAACACTTCAGAAAAGAAAAACTGAATTTCTCTGAACCAAGTGACCGTGACAACACGATCTGTTCTGTTGGGCACCAAGACGAACAAAATAAAACATAACAGAAACCTACGTGAGCAAGTGACACTCACATAGGCTCAGAGTGGGCTTTTAAGAGAGCTTATGTTGGGCAACAGAAAAATATACAACAGTAAGAAAGGGCTTAGTGATCATGGGTACTGGATGGGCTACAGTCTACCTATATAAAGTGTGTTTTACCTAAAGTGCCGAAGGAAAATCAGACTTTTAGTCCATCTTGGACTATGGCAATACAATGCCCACGCCTGCCTCTACACTTAACTCCTCTGTGGCAGTTTATCATTCAGGTATTGAACTGGAGATGGCTATAGAACACATTATTGTCTTATATGACAAAGTTAGATGGCCTTTGCTATACATAAAGCATATACTGTATATGCATATATGTATACACAGTGTATATGAAAAAGAGCATGCTCTCAATCGTAAAGTAAAGGTTGATTTAAGGAGCCAATAATTGGCAGGATCCCATCTTAATATGTTCGCTATACAAAGGTTTTCCCTGAAAATTTGCTGATTTCAAATAAGAATGGGGACTGTCAATAGCAGCCACAACAAGGACAAGTGACATTTACGCTATTCTGCGTACCCAAGTGGAGAAGAGTCACTCAAACTCAATTATGACTCAGTGATGTCCCTCATAAGCAATATTTAATTAAGTTTGTCAACATTAGCCTCCACCATGCTGGTCGTAATATATCAAGTAAGGCAGCAAAAGAATACTTTTGAAAGAGATTAATTGTGTTTGTGAGATGGAAGAGAGATGGTTTAAGAGTCCAAATGCCACCTTTAACGAGGACAATACACTATCACAGGTCATTTCTATGAACGTAAAACTAGTTAATGTTTATTTATGTAGCAGAAAACCATAATGAAATGCTTTTTAACAAAGTAAAAAAGGCTACATAAGACAGGCCAACAACAATGAGTCTCAGTTTGCTTACCGTGTAAACAAAGCTGTCAGGACAAGGCTGCTCATATTGGTAGACCTTATAGACGACCAGGAACACCACACACACCAGGAAGGCCAGAGCGCAGATCACCAGCAAGGTCACCTAAAGGACAAACACAAGAACTCCAGTGTGGACACAAAGCCTGAAGAGCACCACATACCTGCTGGATCTCTCAAATGGAAAGGAGATGAACCAGCAGACTTCTTTCAAAGGATGAAACAGTGCAAAGACATCCATGGAAGAGATGAACGCTGCTGCAGATCCATTTCACAAGGAGTTACATATGTGAATATACACTAGATGTATTTATAACAGTGACTAACAGCTTGTCAGGGCAGCATGTAGCAACCTTGCAGGATAGTGGCTTGTGTGGCCATCTGTACAGTCCAGCTTCCACCTCTCAGGGGAGTTGCATAACGGCTACTGGGGTTTTTGGGATGTGGGAGGGGGGTTAAACTAGGTGTTGGAGAAATAATCTCATTATTGCCTCATGCCCAGTCTGCACTCAAGTTATTTATATGAATCACAGAGTCAGTAGGAGTAGGCTGAGTTATTGTGGGGAACTATAGTTCCCTATTCTGATCAACCTGAATAAAATGCCAAACTGAGGAATCTTCATGTGTTTGAGGCGTCTTTTTTTCTTTCTGTCTGAGGTTCGTCACAACATGAATCAAAAAGAACACGTTTTTTCGCCTCTGTTTGATTCCAGCAGCTCAGCAGATAGTTCAATATGCACAAAGCAAAGCAACAGGAGATTCTGAAACAGAGTATCGCCGATGAAAGAGCTGCCTGCAGCATTTCTAATACCAAAGCTGTGTTCTCTGGGATGGTGATGTGCCTCTTTGCCTTTCAGATGTCTGAAGATGACTGCTCTGCTTTCAAAGGAAGCTTGGCACAGTCTCATCTGTTGATTCTGAGTGTGGAGTGGTTTATGAATATTAAAACATCAAAAGTAAAAAGCACTTGTGAGGCATATAAATGCAATTTACTCACTCAACTGAAATCAGCAGCAATGTTTTTTCTTTTCTTTAACCAAACTATATGTTAAAATCATTATTTACGTGACATCTTCACACATCTGCCCGTCGGGGAGGCGTTGTGAGAGGTGGGAGAGATGCAGCCGTTTGGAGGCCATCACCATGGCAGCAGCTGATTTAATGAGACTTTAAGGGTGGGTCTAAGTGAATCATTGTGTTGCCTGACAAGACGACTGGCATCAGGACGCAGGACGTCAAGGTGGCCTGAGAGAAGAAGCCACAGAGTGCAACTTTGACTGGGGAATATTAGGGTGGCAGTGGTAAATGTCCTGAGCAGCAGGGAGGCAGCTCTCCGGCACAGAGGTGATGGTATGAAACACAGTGACGTTCTTACTTTGAGTCGCTCAGAAACGCCTTCAATGATGCTTATTGAGAACTCTGCAATTTTTGGGGATCGTAGCTTTCCCTTCTTGCTCTCACCATCATAGTCTGCCTTTGTCCTCACCACCACCTGGTAGAAATACATAGGTGCATATATGAGAAACGATCCGATCAGCTTGCAGTGTAGCTACAAGAGACAATTAGTTCACAGAGGATGGTTGAAAAATAATTCTACAAATAAGATCATAATGAATGATGAATTATGGCTACACTAATATCAGCAGCCTAATTGGCCTAACACTGTAATGACAAGAATACAGCTAAACATACAAGCACCCCTCATAATGACTCTAAATCATTGGAAAATATATGATCTTACCTTGTCTGGTGGAGGGAAATGAAGCTGACTGGCATCTAATGGTGTTATAAGAGGGATGGTGTCAAATCCGTCTTCAGAAACCACCTTCCCATTGTTTTTCTCACTGAAATTATTCCCCAGTTTAACCATTTTCCCTGCAGGCAGAACACACCGACCTGATGGGGTAAACAGGGGTTTTGTTGTGTGAACAAATACATCATTCAAATAATCAAGGGGGAGTGAAATGGTGTGTTTTTTACACATGCAAACACCGGTTAAAATAAATGACACAAAATGACGCGATGGGCCAAGAGACCGCGCAGGAGAGGACACGCAGCTCCGACACAATGGCACTGCTGCATCACCGCGGAAAATATCAGAAACACACAAACACTTACCAGCTCAGGAGGGTTTATTTCTGAAATAATCTATTCTTCTTAGTATTTACTGTCCCGGCGGCGCTGTGTATGTGTGTGTATGTGTGTGTGTGTGTTTTAAATATCTGCGCAGGCGATTTGCGGGGAGCTGCTGCACAATATGGCCAGCTGGGTTTCCTCCGAGCTGGATGCTGCTGCTGGCGACTGGCTGCACTGCAAGTGATGTAACATCCTAATCACATCCATCCGTGCACATCTGAGCAGCTGCACCTGATGCAGCCCGACAACACCTTAGATTTAAAGTCTGCATGTGCAGAATGATTTATTGATGGAACTGATGAGGAGAATCCACGTAAAACAACAATGAGTGATCACAGACGTGCAAAAGCAACTGTTCAATTCTGTCATTTGTGGACGTAAAGCAAGTAGTAGTATCCTCCTGAATAATTAATAATCCGAGGGGATAGCCTGAACTGACAAAATGTATTTATAAACACGTGTAGGAAAGCGTGTTAATGTTAGAACTGAAGGAATTCTTCTTGTCCCAATTTTTTTACGACATAAACATTTAACTTCTCACACGCATTAAACGTGAGGGAAGTGTACACGTTTTATCTGTGTTGTGTGAGTGTTCAAAAAAAGCCTCGATAGCATCCTTTCTAGCTTTTTTTTCACCCAAAGTCTGGCAGGCAAATGTAACATGCCAAGACCTGCAGAAAATAACTTATTAACTAACCTATTGAGGGAACCTACAAGTTTTGTTATTGTGCCATGAGAAGCGTCATAACTGAACTCGACATGGTCAGATATTCTCCACATGTTTGACAAGAGTCCAGGTCTGAATATTTAATAAATATAGGCCATCGTGTTCCTCAGTGCAGCGCCATCTACTGGCAACAGGAAAGACACGCCCTCGATCTTCTGCTAATTGGGAGTTGACAAAAACCATCTCAAATTAGTTATGAGATCATCTTAAGACATGGATCATGCCGTTCTTGGAAGATTGTGAATTTTCAGGTTAGTCCACGGCGAAGCAGTGGATTATAGGGAAATGCTATGACAAATGTCACTGTTATAACACAAGGCAACACCTCGACAGATCTTTTCTTAACTCAACATGCTTATGATAACCCCGTTTTGCATTATACTCATAGCGCCACCTACTGGTCAACAGCCAACATGCCTCAATTGACAAACAACCCAATGTGGGTCCATCAAATTTCCATTTTGTTATCTCTGTTACCATGTGAGATTGTAGTTTGGCATTTTGTCAGTGAAAAAAACCATCGAGATGGCAGGAAAAGGACCAGGAGGCAGGCTTGCAGGTTAAATCAAAGTATTTACTTCCAGTCTGGACAACATAAGTGAAATAACCAAAAATAACAGA
>CAAKHC010004773.1:5721-21472 GCA_901007825.1 Macroramphosus scolopax | reverse complement strand
TTCTATATTTTATGACTTGTCTGTTTTTATTTTTAAAAGTGGACTATAAATGTTATAACTGTCATATTACTAACGTCCCTTTTCACCTTGACTATGTGCAGTTTGGGCAGCAGGTTACAGTCGGCGAGGGTCAGCAGGTTTCCATCCAGGTAGCATCGGGTGGAGCCCTTCTCCTCCTCCACGCTGTCGGCGTCGATCTCATCCGGCAGGGGGCTGTTCAGGTAGTCGTCCAACTTCTTCAGGGCCTTCACCAAACCTTTCTCTAGAACTGGAACGGTGACACAAGAGACATGATCACACACACGGCTCATTCACTCCCTGAGTGGAGGAGGAAACATCTGCACGTGCTGGCGCTTAATAATCCCACTAGGGGGCAGCAAAGTAAAATCTATGAGTCCAATATTCAACTACTGGACTCTGCTACTCCCTAGTGGAGGAGGATTATAAGTGTAGAGTGTAAATAGTAGAAAACGAGCAGCCCACCGGCGTTGGCCTCCGGTTTGGTGTTCTTAATGTAGGCCGAGAACTTGGCGAAGATGTCATTTCCAGCTGTGTTTGACTCTCTCTGCTTGGCCGCCAGTTTGGGATACCTGAGCAGACGGGAGAGACAGAGGCAGGAGACGCAGTCAGAGACCGAAACCATCTGGATGGCATTAACACCTGGAGCGCCGACAGAAAGCATGTTACACACCGCGCTGGCCGCCCGCCCTGCGAGCTTTCTCACACTGACGTCTATTTATAATGTTAGAAAAACTTTACAGGCAATAAACAAAAGATTTAGTTAATCTGACTTTTTGACCGCACGCAGGCTCGGGCTGGAAAAAATATACGATTTCTGTTCTTATTCATCTGATTCGATATCATATTGATAATGTGTGTTTCATTCTAGTGTGCAGCGTGCTGTGTTTGTCATTCACAAAGCTTCACGACACAGAAACAATCAGTTGTATCAATCACATCCGCCATCATCGTCCGTCTTTCATCCTCCTGACATGTTTCCTGTCTCCAACTACAATCTGTGAGCCTCCAGCTGCATTACTTGGGAGGAGAAAGCACTTCCTCCAGAAACTCCTCGATCTTGTTGATGTCGGTCTTGACCTCCCCGTTGAAGGTCAGGAAAGGCGGGTGCGTCCCCGGGGCCAGGTTGTGCAGGTCCGTCGGCTTCCTGCGGAGGAACAGAGCAGCGAGACGTCAGGAACCCGGCGAGTGTGTGAGTGTGTGTGAGTGTGTTCTTAGCGCCGGCGAGCTCGCCCTGACCTCTTGAGGTCGACGGTGGTGACGTTGAACACGACGCCTTTGAGCCAGAGGATCATGAAGAGGCGCTGTGAGAAGGGACAGTTGCCGATGCTTTCTCCATCGCTGCCTGCCTGCACACAAACACAGGAGAACACGTCGCAGGTCAATATACAGGTCAATTATACAACACTACGACAGCGCCAACTAGTGTCTGAACACGTCTGTGACATGTAGCTGCAACATGTCTCTAAACTTCAGTCAAGACTTGAGACAACACAATGACTTTCTCCACGTTATTAATTGAGACCTCTGCATGAGAAACAGCCCCCCCCCCCAACGAGCTGCACCACCACGGAATCACTTCCTCTGCATCGCGTACCTGTGCACCAGCGGTGAGATCGTGTGTCAGCGTGTACGAGAGTGCAGCCACCCGATCCCCCCGGCCCGGCTGAATTATACATAGTGATTCCATTACCTGTTTACTGACGGGGTCAAACAGTGCAGAGTCAGACCTGAATTCCTGCAGTCCCACAGAGGCCGAACAACAGCAGAAATAAGGGCAACGACCTCGAGGTCAGCGGGTTGAGCAGAGATTTGAAATAGAATTAGCCCCCCCTCGTTTATCTCTTTGAATCGAGGGGGGAGAGTCTCCTCAATAACATGGTGTGACAGTTAGCTCAAATTCATTTATATATAGGAAGTACACAAGTATTTGTACTCATTGTGATGGGTAATACTTCATGCAGGGGTTAACTTGGAAGCAGTTCCAGCCGTCGTTGCACAAGAGCAAACTGCTGCATTCTTTCAAGTTGCCACACAGTCCACGTCCTCAGTCGTGCAGCGGCGCTCCGAGCAAACACCAGAAAACAGAGATGTCAGTCTAAAAGTAGCTGAGCCGACTGTATGTATGCCAGCCATTGATGCTCAGCGCATGTGACGGCTTGTGTCTGTGCATTGTGATGGACCGGGCTCAGCGCGGCCGCGGTAACACAATACACCGCCGTGGATAATGGCCAATCAACATCTAGAACATGAGCACAAAAGGCTGTCACACACTGCAGGCCTGCAGGCACGGGAGAGCCCGGCTGCTGCTGAGTGATGGGATGATGAGCGGGTCCGCTGGAGGCCAGGCAGACTCACATCATCCATCACAGGCGGATGGAGGCAGCGTAAACAAAACAACTCTGCATCCATTAGAACGATCACATTACTGGAAATTATAGGCTGCTGTTCTTCGTTACAGCACTTTATGGAAGCTATTAGGATGACGGATTCACAGATTGAGAGGCCGATACTGATATCAAGGATGGCTGGTTGATGTCCATCTAATTAGCATAAGGCGATGACACTTATGTAAAGATATGATGGTTCATTAGCATACAGTGTTATATTTGGTGACCCGCTATCCATCCCAGAGACCAGCGTCCTCCTCCAGTGATGTACTGAGGACCATCTCCCCTCGCTCACTGTACGCTTGTCTCCCGACCAATAAAACCGTAGAACAGACGACGATGTGTTTTCATAGAGACATTCTCTGGTGGCTGGAAGACGACCAGAGCCTCGATGTCTCAGCCTCTCTGTCTGTGGACCTTCCTCCACTGATGGCATCGTCCATCTGACCAGCCCTAATATCTTTGTCTAAAATAGAAATTTGGCAAGTACCCGATGTGGATCCTGTTGCTGCTCTTTGTTCCCCCTAGTGGCAGGAAAACAGATAAATCTTCTTTATAAGAAATAACTGAACTGTTTTGAAATCCTTCAGAACTGCATATTGAATGAAAACACACTGTCAACAACTGTTGCTCTACGTTTACTAAACCACCACCCATTGGATCGTCTCCAAGTCTGCAGCAGGGCCGGCTGACGTTGTCAACACATATAAAACAGGTGGACGTCCTCTTATCAGGCCGATTACAGTCAACAAGGCCGATAACGAGATTCGTCCCTAATTTAAATAAATCTTAGTAACACTTTCTTGAGATATGCTGCTAAAGCAGGTTATTGTTCATATTCATAGTTGGGATTCCACACGCACTGATAGAGCCTGAACTCATGCTACTTCATGCTCTACTAAAATAAATGACACCAAAAACGAACTGGTTGTGCTGTGCGGAGCTGAGGGGGTTTGCAGGAGCAGCCGTGCAGGATCGTTGTCTGTCCATCTGGGTCACATCTCAGATGGCAGGATGTGTCAGGGATGCAGCTACTGCAGAAACATCACAAGATGCACATGGCAGCTCAGAGCAGAAGGGTTTCATTAAAGATACATTAACGGAGTAGGACTGTCAGGGTTGTTGGGTGAGTTGTATGGACAGAGGGACACGTCCCAACACCTGCTCAAGTCACTGTTTCTGTCTATAAATAACTGAATGAAGATGCTGACCAGTTCCCTTGGAGGTGGAAACCAGCACTTCACACCAGCTAATTAGGTCGGTGCATCCAGGCAGCAGATCATCGATGAGTCTCTCCACCTGCCTCCAGTCCAAACACGACTCTATCGTCTCAGCTGATTAAACTCTGCACGCCACTGATAGAGGTGGTACAGTGATACAGCGCCGGACGGGAGCTTCATGCTGTAACTTTACCTCCACTATTGGGTTACATGGACTTTCCAAAACACAGTGGTACTGATGCTACACTGCCACTTTAAATACACCGGGATCATTCTGCCTCTCTTACCTTGACAAACAGTTCAATATCAGGGTCTCTGTCTTGGCCGTTAGTGGACATGATGCGTGTTGATGGCTGTTTCTTTTAACTATGTTTATCCTTAGAGCGCTACATCCTCCAGAAAAAGGAGGAGCACACCAAGATATTCTCCCGCCGCTGGCAGCGATCCCTCACCCCAAAGTTACCGTCCTCCCCCTTAAAGTTGAAGATGACCGCAGGTCCGGTGCAGGTGAGGCTGAGAGTCGGTCCAGGCGGCGGGTGGAGCTCTGTGCTCTGATTTGGACACACATGGGAAGCACAGCGAGGTTTCACTGACACAAAGTGGGGAAACAGGTGTCAGTCTATACCAGGGGGGTGGAGCCCCATCGCTCTCGTCCCCGCCCCTCCTCCATCACCTCCTCTCTTATCTGTCCCCTGTCCTCTCTCATGTTAGTGTCCACAATTAAACCTGTTTTCTGTGGTCCTGTGTGTCCCGTCGGGGACACGGTTCCAACAGAGCATCGTAAACTCTCCCAAATCCCAAAAACTGGGAGGAGGATATTTGTGTCACTTTGAGCATCCATATCTAATGAGAGTTCACACTGCCTGTCTCTGTGAATTATTGATGCTCAGCTCTCAGTTATAGCAGCGGAAAGACGGCAAATAAATCCTGGAAGAAATAGAGTGACGCTCACTTACTTTGTCTCTCTAAGAAAAGGCACAGAGACAAACTGGAAGATGAAACCAGGAGAATCCGAAAAGTCAGAGGCAAGCAGGAGGAGAGAGAGAGAGAGAGAGAGAGAGAGAGAGAGAGAGAGAGAGAGAGAGAGAGAGAGAGAGAGAGAGAGAGAGAGAGACATGAGGCAGCTAATTCTTCAAACTGTCTCTATTTATAGAGCAGCCCCCTCTCCTGGCGGTCCTACTGACATGCAGCACAGACCAATTACTGGGCCACCAGTGGAAGAAGGAGGTTCATTATCAGTGTTTATGATGGGAACTGTTGAGCAGCTTCTAAATGTGTTGCATTAGGTGTCTGCGGAGAGTCGAGTTTATTATCTCTGCCAGGGAGGTTGTTTGTTTGTGTTTGGGTTGCAGGATCGCGCCAACGACTGGGCTGAATTTCATCAAGCTTGGCGGCGGGGGGGGGGCGAAGCATGAGCCAAGGAAAGAATAGTTTATATTGAGGCGGATTTATTTACACAAGGGGAAAACAGTTTTTTCCTAACATTGAATTTGGGTGGAGGTCGTTGCTCTCCGAGTGCCCGACTGTCAACAAGTTGACAAAAAAACTAGCAGCTCCTGAGTGTTCAAGAGAGAGAGAGAGAGAGAGAGAGAGAGAGAGAGAGACCTCGGCTGCATCTCCTCTGTGTCACGTCTCGTCCTCTGAGTTAATATTTTCTGTTATGTTCTTTACATTTCCTGTTTTATTTTGTTACCCACCTCTCCACTTCCTGTCCCGTGTGTTTCTATCTGTTTGATTACTCTGCACCGCCCTGATTAGTCTCACCTGTATCTCATTTACTAATCACCTGTTTTGTATTCAGTCTGTGTTCCTCCTTCCTTCTGTGCTAGTTCGTCTTTGTCCTCCGGGTCGTACGGTCCAGCGTCTCAGCTTCGTATCTTCGAGTTCTTCATCCTGTTTCGGATCGGTTTGTGTTTTTTAGTTCTTTGAGCCCTGCATCTCCTTTGCTTCAGACGTTCCACTCTGCTCACAGATGAGCAGCACTCTGGTGTTTTACCTTTTTGTCTGACTGATTCTTCTGCTGAAATCCTTCCGTTAAGTGTCAGACTAGAAGCAGTGTAAGTGATGCTTGTTCAAATATTAATGAGCCGGTCCCGTATCATACACATTATTAATTCCTCATGAAAGATTCAAATAATTCTGACTTATTTATAACCCTCTTGTGACGGTTTCAGTTGCAGATTTATGTATTATTTGGATCGTATTTACGGCCTCAAACAGGCTTTTGATGAGAACAACACACGATAATGAGCCGGGACACAAATATCCCCCGACTGCATCATTTGGCATCGATAAATAAAGAATGTGACAAATTATAAGGTTCTCTTCATACACTGCGACACCGAGTCTCATGAAAAAGAAATAACGTGTCTGACATTGTTTCCTTTTCGCTCCTTCTCGTCCAACTTGGCGAATGTTTAACTGTTAAACTTTAAGTGGGTTCAGTTGGTGAGAAGAATCATTACGGATTCAGAGAGTCTGTTTTAGTTTCCTCTTGAGGCGACAGGAAGCTCAAATCACTGACTTGTCGTCCAGTTAATCATTCACCCGGGTATCAAACAGTAACATACTTCGTATCCCTCCGGAGCCGAGGTGGACGGGGAGCGTTTGATGCAAGAAGTTCTCACATCCTGCACTGAAAACATGATTATACCCTGCACAGATCGATGGAAACGTTTATTGCCGGGCTCAGTTTGTTTTTTATCGCGGTCGACTAAACCCATCAGTCAGATAAGGACGAGGAGATAGAGGGAACAGGGTGGAGGAGTGGTGCGGTTGGAGAGGGGCCTCGTGTGTTTGTCACTCTCATGGCGAACTATAGTCGGCGTTTATCGTAACTATGATTTAACGACATCCAGATAGCCTATCTCTCCCTCTGTGTGTGTCAAACATGTTCTGTGGCTCTGGAGCCATAAATGTGTCGGGGTCTCCGGCCTCCATTGATGTGAAATCGCTGTTACTCATTATCAACAAAGTGTCGTCAACTCAAGGACACTAAGTTTGTTCTTGTGATAATAGAATCTTCATAAAGTGGAGTGAAGTCAGAGCTGTTCGGACCTCTGTGGATTCTCGGTCACTGCTGTTGGAGGAAGTTTGTCTCAGGTGTCACTGACTCTCCGTTGCTCAATCGTTAAGGTCACCCTGCATGTCCTGGTCGTGAACACACCACAGGGATCTGCTCAGGCATTCACCCCTGCCCGCCCGCCTCCACGGCCCCGACAGTAAACGAGTTAATCATTACATCCGAATACCTTCAGACGAAAGTTGTGATACACACACAGACAAATTAAACTTCTTACAAGTTCCTGCTCACTCGTAGTAATCAACTCCACCAACGAGGTATTTAATTAAGGTTTGTGTGTGTTTGTAAGAGTGATTACACACAAACTACACAGCCGATTTTCACCGAACTTGTTGGAGGTGTCTAACACGTGTCAACGAAGAACCCACAAAATTTTAGATCAAATCTGTTAAACATAGAAAAAAAACACATATTTTTACATTGGATTTGGCGACGGTTATGATTTGGCTGGCATATGAGCACATTTTTTATTTTCAGTTTGTCATTGTACCACATATTCATTATATGAAGAATTATGTTTGTCTATCTTTAAATGATTTGTGTAGGTTTCGAAATTAAAGATACACGTTTTCTCATGCTTAACTATAAACCCCTCGTCAACACAGCGGGTAAGAAATAAATGGAATTAGTGGTTAATTTTATAAGATTATATATATATATTATATATATATTGCTCTGTTATAATAAAGAGAACCCATTGAAATATATCTCAGGGATCAATGGGCCACATGGTTGTTGTATATTTGTCATATTTGATGGGGCAGGTGTTTAACAAGTCGGTTCCCATTCATTACAATATATGTTATGTCATATATCTCCATACTGCCCAACTCCATTTAAAGTTAGGTCAGATATTTGTTTGCTGTTATCCTGACAGTTTTATTGTTATTATAACCTTCATTGACCTTTGCCAGAATAGAAGAAGTCCTGGTTGGAACTTTTTCAAGCGTTGAATTGTCACTAAAATACATTCTCACATGTGTAACAGAAGGTCAGAGGCCAGCAGAGACTGATTATGGATGGAGCCCAGAATGATGTGCGACAACCCTGGTGTCGATCCAGGATGAGTCTGGTCTATGTCGGTCCTGTATCTGTCTTACCTTCACATACAGAGAGACGTCAGGATGGCTCGAATCAGCGCTGCTCTCATCCAGACTCACATCCTCCAGAGTCTTCAAGCTATAGTCGACGGACTCCTCCGGTTTGGGGTCAGTATCGGGGTGGAGGTGCGCCATCAGCGTCCCATCCTCTGCGTCATCCTCCTCCTGGATCCTCACCTGGATCGGCGGGTCGTCACACGGGTCTCCGAAGGAGGCGGAGGATGCTGAGGAGCGCCGGGATCCGGCGTGCACGTCGCCGCTCAACTCCTCCACCTGCACCTCCTCTACATGCTCTGCAGCCTTCACTTCTTCTCTCACCTCGTCATCGTCGCTTGATGAAGAGGACGAGGAGCCGCTTTTGTGCCCGTCCCTGGTGTCCATGTAGTCCGGTGAGCCGCGCTCGCCCCCGGCGGAGGCGTGGACCTGCACCTCGCTGTGCTGCTCCTCCACCTCGCCGGACTCCTCAGGTTTGGGGTCTCGAACTGGGCTGTCAGCTGCCCCGCGGCGCTGCCCCTCATCTATCGCGTCAGGGATGTTGTCCATGTCGGCAGGGTTTAGTTGGACTTCTGTGGCCGTGGGTCGGTGCTGCCTGTCCGCCTGCCTGAGACTGACTGAGCGTCCGGGCAAGTTCCAGCGACAACTCATAAAGGACCTTTGATCCTGCAAAGTTAACAGGTGATTCATGCAAAACCTGAGGCCTGTCCCTTCAAGGACCCTTTGGCAGCCAGGGGGACTTATCTAAAAGTTTTTATTTCATTGTTTATCAAGTTGAGAAAACTCAATAATTATAATCCGAGTGTGTTTTCTTTCTATTTCTTAGGTTTTTCTTCGGAGTTTGTCCAACTTTGACTCTCAGATACGTTTCTACCTCTAATCAATCATAGAGATTCCTTTTTCCACTTTTGTTTGCAACAATAGATTAACTTGTTTGTTGGTACACAACTTACAAATGGCTGCGAGAGTACCGCACTACTTGTAACATCTTTTAAAAGGGACTAACCTGTTGACCCCCACGCTTGTTGTCTCTCCAGGTGAACCCACAGCAGTTGTGTTAAAACACAGTTGCTAATGGCTAACGTTACACTGACTGAGCGAGGAGCTACAGGTAAGCATCGCAAAAATACTCTTCTTAGCTTCCAACCTCATCTTCGGTCTTTTCATCACTGCTGTCACGTCCCGATTTTTCAAGCTAGTTTCTTGTGCGGTCACAGTTCTGCCGTCATCGCTTACCAACAGACATATCAAAGGATTCATAGGTTAAACTGCAGTTCCACTTGCTTTTATTTATGTGCTTGACGTTTACAAGGTGAAGGGGCGGAGCTTGTAGTGCAGCATCCTTGAGAGGTGACGGTAAGTCACGTGTTATGGAAAGCAGCTTCTCCTAACTCTTCGTAGCTCTTCACCCGGCGATCCTGATAATGTAGCTATGTCTTTGTTTCAGTCGCTACCTAAAGATCTTGATCATACATGAGTGTTGTAATTGAATGGTTTCATCCTGCAGTTCATGCTAAGGAAGTTAGCATTTCCTGTTTCTTTCAATAGCGGAAGCCACCATAACTTTTTTGTTAAAATGCTGCCCCCTATTGATTGTGTGAGATAAGTAACGCTAGATGTACTGATTGTACCTTTAAATGCTAATAACATACATTTCTAAACTCTACAAAAATTTGTAATGCTGAAGAAAAGAAGTCGCTTTTTATACATGAATTCCGTCAGGATGTTGTTTCCTGTGGTCCTCATGTCCTACAACATCTGTAAAAACATCGTACAAGAAGTTCACAAGCAGAAAACACAACAACTCACAGTTCATTTAGTTTCACATACGTCCCTTTATTATCTGAAGACTCTTTAATTCCATCAGCATGGCAAAGTTTGTAAATGATATCAAACATTCAAATCCAAGGTAACGATCAACTTTAACACGGCTGATCTGACATTCATTCTTCTTTTGAAATAACTTCAAATGAATTATTTAAACACTGTTTATCCGGGGTTTAATTCCATTTAGTTGGGGAGGGGGGAAATTAATTTTCTGTCACAGAACAATCATCTTAAAATTAAGAATTTCCGTACAAATGCTTTTTCAATTTAAGAATTTACATTTTGTTGTAAAAACTATATATCACAGTGATGTCTGTCATCTTTTGGGCACTGGTATTCGTTAACGCATCTAAAAGCAATGAGGAGTAACTTCTTTCGAAAACATATTCATCGTTTACTAATCGGACTTTCTATCATCACGCTGATTAGAAAGCTTTTTGGCAAGAGGCAACTTACTTATATTAGTATTTTAAAATAGCAACTACGAACTACAAGTGCAAATTACACATGAACCTACGAAGCGTCCGACTACTGCCCCTCCACTCCGTCTCACGTCCGTCCGGTAGTAGTGCAAAATCGGGGGAACACTCCCTGCAAGTCATGCCGAAATAGTCTTCGCAAAAAACAAAACCCCAAGCAACAACGAAACCCCTTCAAATCCCCAAGACGAAATACTGACAAATAGCAAATTGCACTTCACAGTTCACCGACAAATGGCCGTGGTTCTGACGTATGGAGACAACGATACACAGTCATTTACAGGGAGGTCAAACTCCAGGAAAAAGAACGACAACACACGAGCGACTGGGAAGTTAAAAGGCAAACGGTCACGGACTGTCGAAGAGCTACGACGTGAGGTGGTTCGGCTCGTAGGGCGGCCCGGCATCTTCAGTGCTTCTAGGAAAAACATTCATAATTAACACTGACTGAGCGAAGACGATGGCCGCGTTCACACGGACTGCAACTGACGTGGGTCTGAATAAGACGATATCCTGATTCCGGTGTTTCGTGTGCAGACGGTTACATTCAGACGTTCGACCCACCATGAGTGCAGGTCGGGCTGGGTTTAGTTACACGGTAGCTATAGTGTCAAACAAAAGCAACGCATATTAAACAGCCTTAAGGTGTTTACATGTCCACAACACCGTACTTACTTACTGCAACTACGACCTTATTAGGGTTAAGACTGGGGTCGTATTCAGAGCATCGTCTTAGTCGGCTTAACGTCAGAATATTTGCAGGCGATGCAAACCGACGTCTGAAACTAACTGAGTTCTAAATATATAGAGATTCATCACAGCTTTCATATTTAAGAACCCGATGAGCTCCTCCGTGTTCTGTATCAGGTTACTTGACAGCAGGATTACACATAAAACTACCAGGAGGGTTTCCAGGGGGCTGCAGCAGGGGGCAGAGGAAGGACCTGGTAACTGTCGGGGCAGATCATTTCCACACGGGGGGGGGGAAGAAAATCTTTTTCCTTTACACAAACCTTAGCGGAGGTTTGGACAAATATGCAGCTGCTCATCTCGCCGTTACTGTCAGTTTGTTTCAAACAAAAATACTATTCAGGTGGTCGACTAAACATCGGAGACGCTGTAACATTCCGAAACTGAAAACAACACTATCGTACCAACTTCACACGCTAACTGGTCGAATGTGAGGAGGTGGGGAAGTAATCTCCTTTAATCTGTATTCTCTCTGGTTCCTGCAGTGCAATGCCATTGTAGAAAGATTGTCTTTAATCTGCACCCTCATTCCCGCTTCAACAACTATCGCCCCTTTGCCCCGTCGCCATGACGACAGGCTCTCCGATACCCTGTTGGACGATACTGTGCACACGTAGCTAGTTTTTTGTTTTTTCGGCAGCGACAACAAAGGTTGATACTTGCATGAATTCACAGGTGAACGTTCCTCCCGCGGCTCGGGAATCTCAACTAGGTAACAATGACGACGATGAGATGATGTCAGGTAAAAGTCACAATCAAAAAACAAAGCCACTATAAAGCCCATGTAAAGGTTTATTATCTGCACCAGAAGCGACCCCGTCACATCTCCCTGACGCTCAAGTACGCGTCATCAGCTTAGATTAGATTCCCTTGAACTAAAAACAAAGCACAGTGACATTTAGTGGTGTGAGGGAATGTTTTCGGGGAAGCTTCTGGACAGAGCCGACTACCTCAGGGAGAAATACCTCCGCTTCTTTTATGTCTGTCGTCTCCAACTACAGGTGCAAGTCCTCTTGCAGTAAGGGCTGCGACATCTCCCTGCTTCTGTGTTGTAGTGACGGCAGCTGTTTGAGCGTCACCTGCTTGATGTACACCACCAGGAAGCCCAGCACCATCACCACGCCCAGGTAAGAGCCGATGACGGGGGCGTAGGAATACCTGTCGACCCTGGGAGGGATGCTGCGGGGGGAGGGCGGCGGCTCCAGGGACAGGAGGTCCTGAACGTTTAGGAGGGAGCCGTTGTTCGGGAGAGGCTGGATGGACAGGATGCGGCACATGAGAGGGTAAAGGTCAACGGAGCGCATGGAGGTCTTGATGTAGTTCTGGCGGAAGGCCGGCCCGCGGGCCACGAACACCGGCTGCATGCTGCGCAAGGTGTTGTCATAGCCGTGATTCCCCTCTGCAAAGAGACGGCAAGAAGGGCAATACCTGATTATTAGTGCAACGCTGCTCTACAGTTACTTTCTGCCCCAGTTCACTGCTAAAGATCCATTCCTGCCACCAATTTAACCCCCATAAACTCACCTCTGGTCATCAGAATGACCTATTTAGAGAACAATAGTGCTGATCTGTTAATAATCAAGTAGTCTCCGCTCTGAAGTACATGTGGGATCTGCAATCTGCAGAGGAGGTTCTGATAAGAAGCCCACACACATCCTGCCGTTTCTACAGGGAAACAAATCTGGCTTTCTTTGTTAATTGCATCTGGTATAAGTAGCTGCGAGAAGAAAAAAAACTCCTGTGAAGCTATTAATAGAGCAGACGTGAAGCTGCTGTTTCAACCATCCGAACACTCGGCGCTGTGAATACGTACGCATGAGAGACGTGGTCCTGTTCTGCACGATGGTCCAGCCCTCCTGGGCCTCCACGAGGATGGGCATGATCCTGCCGTTGTGCCGGTAGTGGAAGCGCTCGGGGATCTCGTCCTTCTTGTACACCGCCATGTAAGGGTTGGCGTCGGCCAGCTTGTCGTACACCTCGTCGAGCTTCCCTGCAGAACGGAAGGCAAGAAGGACAAATCAACATATTTCAGGATCAGCAAGGATAAATATTATTCTACATTAATTACAAGCATTAAATCATCAAATTGTATTGAATCGTTTCCCCTTTTTCGAAGTGAAGGTGTGTTTTCCTCCTTTTATTTGATGTCTTCTTCATAACTTGCATCGTGCAGATATTAAAGGAGGATGATTTGTCGGGTCCTTAACCTCCCAGACACACCACAAATTGCTCGTTACAATTAATGACATGCAACATTTAATTAGTGACTCTTGGAGGGTTTAATGAGATGGGAGAGGAGGGATTCATCCCTCACAAGGGATGTTCCCCCGAAGCATCCTGCTGCTAAAGGTGACAGATGTTTTAGAAGTGATACCTTCTTTGGGGAGGATTCCCACCACCGGACTCTTGTCCACCCAGGTGTACAGGTCTCTGCTCACGTACTCGTCCAGCTCGATGATCTTATCGGAGAAGAGCTGCGTCATCCCGTGATCGCTGGTCACGATGAGGTTCACCTTCTCGTACAGCGCGGCCTTCTTCAGCTCGTTCCTGAGGAAGCCGAGCTTCTCGTCGATCCCGGCGATGACCACGTCCATCAGGGAGCTCTGAGGCCCGAGGCTGTGCCCGCTCTCATCCGGCTCCTCCCAGTACAGAACTCCAAAGTCCACCGCCTCCTCTTTGGGTGCAGAGAACCACTCGATAATCCGTTCCACCCGGGTTTCGAAGGGAACCGAGGCGTTGTACTGGAGGTATTGATTGGGGAACATGCCCCGGATCCTCACGTCGGATCCCGGCCACATCGCCGCCCCGCTCCGCCCTCCAGACTTCTGGATGCTCACCCAGAGAGGCACCGCCTCCTCCCACCACTGGGACTCATAAACGCTGTCCGTCTCCATGGAGAAGGACCGGTTGAGAACCGGGTCGTACATCTCGTTGGCCACGATGCCGTGCGTCTCGGCGTACAACCCCGTCACCAGGCTGTAGTGGTTGGGCAGGGTTTTGGTGACGTAGGCGCTCTCCACCTGCTCCACCGTCACCCCTTCCACCGTGAGGTTGCGGAAGTTAGGCGTCGGAACCCGGTCGACGTAGTCCCAGCGGAACCCGTCGAAGGACACGAGCAGCACCTTGGGCCGGTCCTGCACACCGTGGGCTTTGTGTCCTTGCTGGTTCAAGGGGTGGAGGGAGACCAGAGGCGGCAGCAGGGCCAACAGGCAGACCAGAGGACGGAGGCCTCCGCCGAGCAGGAAGCCCACCATGGTGTGGAGAGTGATGATCAACCTACAACAGAGATACAAAGGCAGGTCCTGTTGAAGCCCATCAGCAGTCCAAAAGATGTCCTCATGTACAACAAAGAGCACCCGTAGTTGGAAAATAATCACAAGCTGGTGTAACTTGCTGCCGTCCACCATCTTTGTTTAGGTGTCTGTATACATTTTACTTCCAGGACAACATGCACACGTTGTGCAAAACCCAAAGCGCCTCGGTAATACCGCTAAAATTAAAATGATAAACACTTCACACGCATGATTTAGTGAACTTCATGTTGATGCAATGAATCAACTTGTCTTTGAGTAGACAAGAAGGTTCTTCAAATATAATGTTGTCCTATAATGTTCCGGTGCTCTGAGCGTCACAGACGACTGGTCGTCCTCACAACAAACATACAGATGTTTTAGTCCGGTGATGGATCCAGTACAACTCCCATCATTGACTCCACTGACAATGACTTCACCATTACACCTCTATGAGACTATTTAGATGTTCAGTTGCTCAGCTGAATCATCAATCAAGCAAAAATGCTGCATTTTGCATCATTATACTCTGAATTTGTTGGATGCTTGTGGTCCAAAATAGATGATTTGATTGTTCTTCAGTGCTCTCTTCCCTTTAATGTATTAAATGATCAATAATACAAGTAATCATCATGTGAATTAATGAAGCAAATTAGCAGGTGCAGCTGTAATGTAACAGATCAAAGTGAACTGAGGCAGTTTCTCACCTTTCATTAGAATATATGAATTATTCTCACCAGATGTGAGATCCACAGCAGAGACACTACAGGTCAGCGGAGCGGTGATGTCATTGGGAAGATGTGTGCAGACCGGCTGGATGCATCGACGCTGTGGTGACTAAACTCGACACCGATTCACCACAGTCTTCCTCTAATGTCACTCAGACACATACGAGGCTGAGCTACGACGCGTCTGTTACACCTGCTGCGTCGCTTGCAGCTGAAAACACGCAGGTCATCTTACCTGCAGAGCAAATCCACCGAGGCGACACCAGACTGAGAGCCGATTCCAAAAGGGCAACAACAAAAAAACAAGCTTACCTCGTTATCTGATCCCGCACTGGTCCGCTGCCTGGTGCGCACCGAGATAAACAACCCGGACTCGCTTGTGCAGAAAATGGAAGTCCCGCCTTTCTTTTTTTTTTCACTATTTATTTTATCCTTCTGCAGCTTTATTTACATTCATGAACAGAGCAGATCATCATACGAGGAAGAAAGACTGTCCGGCGTTTTCTGCAAGTGCATGTGCATGCTGCTCTCCGTGCATCCTCAAATACACGGGGACGATGTGCGCCGGTCCGATGACGTAATGTGGGATCAGGGAGGAGGAGGAGGGGGGGGGGGGGGGGGGCAGTGATATAAATAGAAACCTTTAGTCTGTCAGGTTTGAATTATTTTTACTTTAAGAGGAAAAAAATAGAATGAATGTTCATTTTGCCTTTAATTGTGTCGTTGCAGGAGATTTTTAAAAACATTAAGACCAAAAAAAAATGCATCCGTGCACATGTGCACTTAAATAAATTGTGTAATCCAAAGACATCGCTGCTCAGCAGTTCTTTCCTTTTAATTATAATTCTGCAACAGTGCAGTGCAGACCCCCCC
>CAAKHC010004771.1:3507-17613 GCA_901007825.1 Macroramphosus scolopax | reverse complement strand
CTGCTGCAGTACACACACACACACACCGCACAGACACACACACACACACACACACGCACACACACAGACACACAGACACACACAGACACAGACATACACACATACACACATACACACAGAGACACACACACACCACACAGACACACACACGCACACACACAGACAGACACACACACACACACACAGACACACACACAGACACCGCACAGACACACACAGACACACAGCACAGACACACACAGACACAGACACACAGCACACACACACAGACACACACACACACACAGACACCGCACAGACACACACACACACACACACAGCACAGACACACACAGACACAGACACCGCACAGACACACACACACACACACCGCACAGACACACACACACACAGACACACAGACACACACACACACACATACACACATACACACAGAGACACACACACACCACACAGACACACACACGCACACACACAGACACACACACACACAGACACACACACACAGACACACACAGACACACAGACACCGCACAGACACACACAGACACACACAGAGACACACACAGACACACACACACAGACACACAGACACCGCACAGACACACACAGACACACACACACACACAGACACACACACAGCACAGACACACACACACAGAACAGACAGACAGACACCGCACACACACACACAGACAGACACACACACACAGACACAGACAGACACACACACACACAGACAACATGGTGGATTAGTTTGCTGCCTCCATTGTGTGTCGGTCCAAAGCCCCCCAGGGTCCACAGTACCTTGGTGGGGACGTTGACCTGGGCCCCCCTGCTCATGAGCAGGGCAGCCATGTCGGCGTTGCCCTCCTGGGAGGCCAGATGAAGAGGTGTGACACCCTGCTTGGTGAGGATGTTCGTCTCGGCTCCATGCTGCTGCAGCACCGTGGCTATTTCCATCTGGTTCTTCTTCGCCGCTATGTGAAGAGGAGTGTAGCCATTCTGAATGGAGGAGACAGAGGACACAGAGGAAGTCCAGTGAGGACGTCGGTTCTCAGGTTCAACCCAGCTTAGCAACTAGTGTTTAGAACATGATGAGCCACGTTTTCACCACGGCAGCCTCGAAGGCCAGAGCAGTGTGTATATGTTTGTGTGTTTGTGTGTTGTGGGGCAGCCCGCCTATAAACTGACATCCTCATAGTGTGTATCAGAGGTGGAGCAGGACTGTGGAGATTCAGATCTACAACTAACAGAGCAACGATGGCATCTGATGTGATGATGCGCCAAGGTCTTCCTCTGTCCCCAGTTCAGTGATGGTGCTGCAAACATGATCCACGATGACTGAACAAGCCAGTTCCCACTAGTTCCCACAAGCTGTCCACCTGGTGGGGAAGATGTTCGCATCCCTGCCGTTTCCTCAGTTCTCCTCTGCATTATATGCATCATTTCTCCTCGTCTTTGTGCCTTGCACACAGTCAATGCTCAATTTATAGAGAAAGTTCAAAAGATGAATTCCACAAGCTGAAGCGGATTGAAGGTCAGCTCAGTTAGACCTGGATAAGGTGACGAGTATCATTCGTTGAATTCTGCTGTTGGTCTGGCCGGCATGTTTGGGCCAGTTCCAGGTATCACATGAGCTCAGATGTTCCCAGTATCATTAGAGAAATGCTACCATGGGTGAGAAGTCCCTCTCTCCTCAGGCTTCAGTTCATCTACTAATCTAACAAGGAAGAAGAACATGGCTCCCAGTCAGGTGGACCGACAGTAACTGGACAGACTGGACCTTTAGGGAACATACCAGTCCATCTATTATTTGACCAAAGACTTGATCCTTTGCTTGCAGTTCAAAGCACATCATGACATTATCTGTATGTTAGCCCAATGTTGCCTCCATGTCTCAGCCTGGGTCCCATGTGGGCCCCGGGGACATTAAATGGTGCATTTCTATACGGCGCCTTTGTACCTGTTCGTATTCAGCACTGCATAAAGTTGCTTCATTCACCCATTCACACACGTTGTGACTGCTCGGCACATTCACATCCATCTGTACACAGATGACATCATCAGGAGCTATCGGAGGTCCGGAGTTGTCCTCCCCCTGCAGCGTATCCAGGTGGACAGTGGGACTCTCACCTTGGCTCTGGTGTGGGGGGAGGCTCCTTTGTCTAGAAGCAGGAGCGCCACCTTCTGGTTATCATAATGTGCTGCAACATGGAGCGGTGTGAGGCCGTTCTGGAACAGATGGAGAGCAGGCAGTAATGATGTCACTGAAGGCACAATTAGTGAATATGACATGTTGAAGGTTAAAAGATGAAACAGATTAGTACAAATTCTAGGAATTTATGATATAATTTAACTTTATTTGTTGTCTGTTGTTTGATCAAGCCATGACAACAGAAAGTATCCTGGGTCTCTACTGTCATAGTACAAATGAAAGTTTCATTTCTTTGATCATTTTTTAAAAACATGGAATCAACATATTCAACAGTATCTCCAGTGATTGGAGCCTGATGTTCCTCTTGCCAGCAGGTTGGAGCTCAGTGACCTGAACCCCAGTGAGGGCAGAGACGTGACTGATATCTCACTTCTTACTGCCCTGAGAGCGAATGAAGGAGCAGCATGAAGTCAGCTGAGACCAGTGTGGGCCTCGTGAAGGCTACTTACTGTGAACACATGACCAAGAGAACATCACCGTCCATTCGTTCAACTATGTTGACGTCATATTTGGAAGCTCATCAGCACACCAACAGTGTGTCAATCACCATGGTGATACCATTCATCTCTCATTCCTCTCAAAACAGACAAGAACCATGATTAAAAAAAGAAGGATTTCTTCTCAATGAGGAAAAGATCTCTGAAACATTTGAGCAACATCTACTCGGGAGAGTTTTTACTTCAATGCACACCTTCCCAGCAGAATCCGGTGGAGCGCGACGCTGCAGCAAAAGTTTGGCGACATCGAGGCTCCCGTACTTTGAGGCCACGTGCAGGGGAGTAAAACCTTTCTGCTGAGAGGGAAGACCCACAGAGGGAGAACATGTTTGAAGACAGAATACCTTCAATGTACACACACATCAGCCATCGGTTCTGCTGTTTTTTCTAGCAGAAGAAGGCAGTTCGATGTGTTGTCAGACTGACTGGACTGCAGCAGGACCAGCAGAGATTGTTTTTATCACATATAATCCTCCTACTAATGATTTCATTAGTGTATCATCACTCAGCCATTCATGAAGTTACCTTTCATCATATATGAATATAAGGTATTATAATCTCCTCGTCAGCTATGTTCGTGTTCCCAAAATGTTCCTCGGTATTTCTTTAATTCTCAACATCATAGACTTGTTTTCTAGCTAACTAACATTCTGTAGATTAGATAACATTTGAAGTCCAACATGGCTCCTCCATCCACCTTGGTGGCCAGTGAGTGTGAAGCTCCCGCCTCCAATAGGACAGAGGCTGTCTCCACCTGCCCCTCCCTGGCTGAGATGTGAAGGGGGGTGTAGCCGTTGCTTGTGGCAGCATCAGGATGGGCCATGTGTTGCAGTAGCAGCTGGACAATCTCTGTTTTTCCCAGACGGGATGCAATGTGCAGGGGGGTCTGGTCCTCCTGAACAGGACCCAGCAGAGGATGAAGTTAAAACATGGGAGGGACGCAGTGGGCCCTTTGTTGTGACATCACACAGTCCTCTCACCCGAGCGCTGGCGTCCACCATTGCTCCATTCCTCAGCAGACATCTGACCACCTCCACCTGACCAGCCCTGGCAGCCATGTGTAACGCTGTTTCTCCACGCTGCACACACACACACACACACACACAGCGTATTCAAAGTCATCCTGGATCCGTTCATTTCAGAACATTTTGCACAATTATTCATCTCTGAAAGAAAAATTCAGAAGCATTATTCTTCCAGCTGCCGTCCCTCTCCTGACTCGGTTGTCATCACTCACGATGTTGCTGACATCAGGAGATGCTCCGTTCTGCAGCAGCAGCAGGACGATGTTCAGGTGACCCATGAAGGCTGATACATGGATGGGGGTCAACCCCGACTGGACAGGAAAAACAAAATCATGTTATCATGATGATGTCAACCAAACACAAAACGTCAAGGTACATGACAGATAGACTTTTATAGCCAGACAGAAGACTAAGAGGACTCTGCCCATCGAGTCGTTTCAGTATTGATTATCCTTCATTGGTGTGTAAAGTACCTCTGTGATGGCCTGGATAGAAGCTCCATACTTCACCAGCAGCTCCATCACCTTCACACGGTTCTTCTTACATGCTATGTGCAGAGGAGTGAAGCCATTCTGTGGGGAAACAGTCAACTATGAACCAACTGGCCCCTCACAGCCGGCAGCAGCATCCAGTATTACATCTGACTTCTTCATGGTCAAATATTATTTCCTGCGTTCAGTGTCGATATAAAACCACTGGAGATGAAGTTTTGCACACATTTGATGAACTATGTGTTCCATCTTTCTTTGTCTCTGTAGCACTGACGTGTTTAAACCTGAAGTTTGTGACTTAATACCAAGTAATTCATGAAAGAAATTAAATTCTGATAATCAAAGCCATATTCAGGGAATAAAGAACAATAACACTGAATGTAAATGAAATGATTACAGCACCACCTGCTGGCCAATCTTTGTGTCTTAAAATACATCACAATTTTTGTGCAAAAATTGCTTTAATGATATTTGTCTCATAAAATTAGAACAAGGAAAACATGTTTTTATTCTGCAATGTACAGTTGAGAAGTTGCTGATGAAATGTTTATAGTGTCTCCATCAGCTGGCGACGCCTCCAGCTGCTACGTTGTCCTCTAACAGGATCTACATTCTTCAAATAGATGTTATAATACAGATATATATTCTGTGTTGTTGCTGGTCTGTACATGTGACATCTATTGATCCTCCTCTCAGGCTGTCCCTGTACAGGGGGGGGGGGGGTCATGGAACACAAGTTGTCTTCTATTGTTAAATAAATAATTCCTGATTTGAATGTTTGTGTGCGTCTCTCTCTGTTGTCTTGTTTGTGACACAATGTAACTCGAATGATGCTGCTACATTCTGTGTATTATCAGCTGTGTCGTCTTTGTGCTTTAAATCTACACCAGTTTGTGTTCCTTCATACCAGGGCCCTGGCGTTGGGGTTGGCCCTCTTGTCCAGCAGGAGTTTGGTTACTCTGAAGTGACCGCAGTGTGCTGCCACATGCAGCGCTGTCAGGTAGTCCAGTGTGACATCATCAACCGGAGCCTTGTGCTGCAGGAGGTGTTTGACACATTCAACATGGTCGCCTTGTGCTGCCATGTGGAGCGGTGACAGACCGTTCTGACAAATGAAACAAACATCAGTTTAACAGCTCTCACAATATACCAGCATTAAGGGTTTTAGCGTCTTGCTCAAGGACACTTGGACAGGCACCCTGGGGAAGCTGGGAATCAAACCACAACCTTTCGATCACGAGACCCGCTCTACCTCCTGAGCCACAGACATGCAGCAGGAATAACATCCTTTTCTTTTCTTATCGTCTCATCGGATTGAAGCAGCTGTTTTTGAAAACTATAAGATATCAAACTTCAGGATATCTGAATAAGTAGAAGTAAGTCAGTCAGTATCTGTAAAGAGACTTGGATGTGTAGAACTGGTGAAGATCCCTTCAAACATACACGAACCAGATGAGTGCTGGGCGAGCGTCTTTCAACAGGAGTCACTGATTCTTCGGGCCATAAAGAGGTCAAAGTTCAGGTGTCTCCTACACTGCCGTGCTTCTACTGTATATCGGGGCCCTGTTATCAAATTATATGATTTAAGCAAGAGCAGCTGGTTTGTGTCTGTGACCTGCTGGGAGGCTTCATCATGAAACTATAGGACGTCTGTAACATGATCCCTTCCCAACAGGGGACGAGCCCTCGGAAACAACTTCATTCATCTGTAGTTTGTCTTTCTTTCTGATGCAGCTGCCATCTTTTAAAGCTTAGAAAAGTGCCAAAGTGACTTTAGCTATTTTTTTATTTTGTAATGCCAAAGTCAAACTGTTGACACGTTCCATCACAGCAACAGGGAGGGGACAGCATCGTCTCTTCAATAAGGACCAGGACGTTTGACTCAGGCCGTTAGTTTAAGAAGGTGACGAAGTGAGGGGTGTGTGTGTTTGTGTGTTTGTGTGTCAGATGAACATTTCCATGTCATTTAGCAGCGACACACCTTGGTCCTCGCCAGCAAGGGTGCTCCTCTCTCCAGAAGAAGCTCCACTGCTGTGTCATGTCCACTCCGAGCTGCACAGTGGAGCGGAGTCAGACCGTCCTACACACACACACACACACACACACACACACACACACACACACACACACACGTTACTCTATTTACAACAACCAATGTCATGTCCTGTCCTCCATTATTCTATAAACTCATTAACCGTTAACTGTCAACACAAAACATTTTAATATGGTACCATAAATGATACATAATTAACGACAGCAACTAAAGCATTGGTAAGTACCATCTTATGAACCTGTTAATGCTAACTTGTGAAGCTGCAGAGCCGTCGAGATGGCGTGCTACTGATTCTGTTCTAAACATGAGTCCATGCTGTGGTCTGAACATGATATCCAGCATCAGCGGGGTCTTTGGCGCCACACGGTGGACACAGGAAGGTCAAAGGAAGTTACAGTTGTCCTGTCCAGGCTGTGAACAACGATCACGATAACGATCATGTTGTACACCAGCTATAGATGGCCAACACGTTACTGCCTCAGCCTCCACCTCGTCCTCCATCTCCTCCCCCCAGTACCTCCGGTAGGTCTCCTCCCATCTAGATGGTCCATCCTGCTCCTCTCTTCATCCAGCTCACACTGAATGAACAAACTTCTCCTGGTTCACAATGAAAAGCTGTTTTTTCCTGCTCTCCTGGAAAAGAGCTGCTACTGCCGCTTCCTCCAACGTGTGCAGATGTTCTTCCATTGATTTGATTCCAGATCGTTATCACGGTCATTCAAAGCACTCACCCTTGTTTTGGCATCGATCTGAGAGCCGCGGTCCAGTAACAGGCAAACCATGTTGGTGTTGCCACGTTTGGAGGCCACGTGGAGGGGAGTAATCCCATTCTGTGAGGAGGAGGAGGTCATCATTACACACTAAATCAATCTCTGAGTTTACATTCAACGGTCGGTACCGATTGGTTTGTGATAGAACAGAAAACTCTTGAATTGATGGTCTGATGATTCGTGGGGTGATTCAACAACAAACGTTGTGTCCAGTATTACAGGACTTCATTTTTAGGTAATACTATTAAAACATTCCCAATGTGCTTCAACTGTCTTTGGATTTGTTTTCAATGATGTTGCATCAGTCAGGACTTGTTGCTGGTCGGTTCCTGTTCCAGGTATCAGTGTGTCGACTGTGACCTTGTTTTAATAATATAATAATCTATATGGGACCAGGATGGAATGTTTGGAATATCATGTATTGATGAGAACTTGAAACTTACAATTGAGAAACTCATTTGTAAAGATCTTTGGGAAAATGACTGAGAAGTAGTTTCATTAGAATAATGTAGGATTAGGATTATTTATTTATTTATTACAGGCATGTCAGTGTAAGGGGCCCTAGAAAGAATTACTATTTCATGATCTTAAAGTAAAGTTATTTACCCCCCCCCCCCCCAGAATAACCTGTCCTGCCTTGTACATCCTGGCAACAGTTACACAGATAAAACCTCTGTTACCGATGTGACATTTACTTTGAGGAGTCGGCTGCTGGAGGTTTGATGGACGACTACACACTGGACGTGTTCAAAAACATTATTCCAATCAGTTCACCATTGTTTTGTTTTATAGACATGGACATAAAATACTTTGACAACACATTTTAAGAATATTAAGTCTTCATCAAAGTGTGATCCAGTGAAATGCGTCTGAACATCTGAATGTGTTGACAGAATTCACATCTGACAGTTTGACTGCAGTTGACGGGATGACGGGGACGTACGCCAGCTTCTCTCAGGCAGTAACAAACTGACAAATGTTCTAATCCTGAACCGGTGTTCTGACACGTCCTCTGTCAGCATGCACTCGGCCGCGGTGCCAAACTGCCTGAGCCGCCGTAAAGTCGGCTTAAAATGAACATTTACAGCTGCAGCAAATTACCAAGCGGACATGCCAGGCTGCCGCATGCCTGCAGCCCCGTTGATGTGTGACAGGGTCGGAGGACTGAGGGTTCCTCCTCTGTCACAGGTCAGATGGACAGTGTGATATACTGACAAGGGGAAATCTCACACCAACATTTGAGAGGAATAATATATTGGAGCACACAAAAAACGTCTTTGAGGTATATTATTAATACTATTATTATATCTTTAATACTCACTGCTGTTAGAACGCGTACATTACATCAGGTATGCTTGAGTGTCCTGATCTTACTGAAAGGTTCGATAACGAGCACCGACCGCCTGCTTCCAGTCGGAGGAACCAAACTACTTCCTGCATCGCCACTAAACTTTGACACTGGATATAGAGTGACAAGTATAAACTGATGATGCCAAAGGCATCCAGCAGAAGTACTACAGTACATCACTAATGATGTCTTCTGGCTAATATCTTTACTGATGTCCCCGTTAGCGGTGACGGACTGGTGTCCTACCCTGGCTGTGAAGTCCACTGCCGCCCCTCGGTTCAGCAGGAGTGTGGCCACATTGACATTCCCGTAATGAGCAGCGATGTGCAGGGGGGTGAATCCACTCTGGAGGAGAGACACGGGAGAGACAGAAGACAGAGGTCAGACAGGCGCCTTTCCTACACGACCTTTCAATTTGACCCACGGCTCTTCACAGCATGCAGCAATCACATGAAGCATCACAGGGGAATGAAAAGTAAACTGAAATTACAGAAACAGACATTATTTCCTTCTCAATCAGCAACCCAAACAGACTCAGACAGGCGCTGACATGCAGTTATCACTCAGTGAAATGAAAAGAAACACACACTTTCTTTGGCTTCCAAATCCATTTAGAAATGAAAAAGGTTCAAGTCAAAAGAAGAAAGAGACGTACAGTCCACACAGGTTGTTGTCACACGTCATCCAATCACAGAGAAATCATAGTGATGCATGAAGAGGAGGGTGTATTTCTGCACTATGTTCACTGTACGTCAGGTTATTGGAGTCAGAAATGAGAAGTATATGAAGAATGTTAGATTGCAGAGCAGGTTGGAGGAGTTGTGAAATCTTTGCCTTACCTTGCCGTTCTGTAAGTGTTGGTCCGATTTAATGTGAAAAAGTTGTTTACAAAAGTGTGAAGAATACAGGAACTAATGTGATGGACAGTCAAAAGCTTAGAATGGAGCAAATGAAGGTGGTGTGGCTGCATCATGCTGCTCTCCCTGGAACAACAACACATCTGGAACCTGCTCGGATTCATCTGCTGATTCTTCACTGACTGTTGGACTCCAAGAATAACTGAAGATGCTAATTGAATGTGAAATTGCTTTTTTTACAATAAGCAACAACAACTGGAGAACGAGTGGCAGCTTGTGACCTCCTGTTTCATTAGCACAGCAGAGGATGTTTCTGTGTGGCTGCTGTTAGCACAGCGGCGGAAATCACAGCTTTAAATTGATTTTGGTGGATTCAGTGACCTCCGGTTAAAATGTTAAGAAGACGCTTTTCAATCACTACTAAGTTCTCATCTTTCTCTAACTTCCATAACAGAGCAAATACGTGTAATATTAATGAGTAATCATTTACCCTGGAATGGTTTATAGTAAATATAATCTATAATCATGCAACACAACACAAAATCACAAGACAGTCATAGATGAAAGTACAGTTATCAAACACGTGGTACCAATTCAGCTCCATCAATGAACCTCCGTCAGGTTGTTTGATATGTTTCAATGTACTATTGGTCACATGACAAACGTTAAAGGCTCTTTTTAAAACAAAGTCAAAAGTAATTAAACTGAAAAGAAATAATGAAAATGCAAACAAATATGAATGATCAAAATCCAAAGCCTGAAACGAAAGACGATCCCAGTTCTCCTGCCGCAGCCAGCGGCGGCCTCGTCTTCCTCTTAATGAACCAAACACAGAAACTGGCAGTAGGAAATGAACCAACAATACACCTGAATTACATCATGCAGCGCTTTGACAGCGGAAAGAAAAGAGGAAATAACAAAGTGATGTAAAACAAAGTGGTGGAGAATCAAAGCGTGTGTGTACCTCAGTAGTCCTATTGACCATCATCTGAAGCAGGAGGAATGATGGAGGGAAAGATCAGTTAGTGAGGGTCCCACAGCCCCCCCGCTTCCAGGGCTGCAGATAGTCATCCTTCATCTGTTTTGTTAATCCGTCTAGTATGTATATTCAAATTGATAAGTTATTGATCAATCCTGGGAGAAAAATATTGAAGAAATACACATCACTATTATTCAACTCACAAAGTTCTTTAGATTGCATGTTTTATTTGGCCAACGTCAGAGAAGGTCTAATTAAATCATGGCAGCTCATATTGGCTAATGTTTAATGTTTTAAGCAGCCCGGGCAGTTACTGGACTGTATGACTGATATCTTACAGTCCGTTACTTCACACAACCTCTGAATTCACAGCGGTTTCTGGACATTAATACTCATCAAGGTCTAATCTTTCCCTGCAATATAAAGTCCCTGCACCCCTCTGGAAGAATTCAAACTGGATTGTGCATTAAAAGACAATTATAATTATATATGTACCCATAAGTGTCGCCAGAGTTCATTTTGATTTGAATGACTCATATGTGATGTTTGCTTCCAGACAGAAGCACAAATCAAACATGAGTCAGTCAGGACGTCGGACAGATGGTCAGATAGCAACATGTGTTCCAGCCCTCTGTGTCTACGATGTACAAGGCAGCCTGTCAATTAACTCATTCACATTGATATGAGATGGTCATGATCATCCTGGGTGAGAAGACGTTGGAGCACCGAGGCTGCAGCCGTTAATTAATGCTGCAGCATTCACATTCTTGAGATTGTAAAATTTATTATTCTATTCACATTCCGTACGTTTTTTGGACCGTTTCAACTCCTCGCCAGTTCAACGTACGGAAACCATTCAGGTATCAAAATGTGCGTCTCGTCGAGGACCAGCTGGCTTGTATTTCTGGTTGAAAAATATTTAAAACTTTTAAAGTTATTGAGCTCGAAAGAAAAAAAAGAAAAAAAAATCCCCATTCATTTTCAAGCTCGCTCTACCACATTTTCTGAAATTTTCACACATTTTCAGGTACCTGTAAATCATTCATACGTTCACTTAGAAACCCCATTAAAACTCTCAAACGTTCACACACTCGTGTAGATTCCGCCAGTGTTATATATATATAAATATAACCAAAAGAGTACTCTCACAATAAGAGCTACACTAACCTTCTAAGAAAGAAAAATAGGAAAATAAAAGCATGCTAACTTCTCATGTACAAACCACAGTAACAGGCGACAGCACCCCTATATCTAAGGAAACCAAAAAATTATTCTAATGAGCGTCAGTAAAAATCAGTCCCCAAGCTAAACTTGGGTCTTTCCCCAGGATAGTATCTAACACCTCACACATTTTAACAGAAAAAAAATAATCCAGCTAAAAAGGAAACACAAGTCTCTACCTTATATTTCCCTATAAGACTCATCTCGGTTTTTCATCCAACGCGAGTAAATGCTGTTCAAATCAAGTAATTCCATTTCAACATTGTTAATTCAGGGCTTCAGCAGTTGTCATTCAGCAAACAGCATTCACATTGCAATTTCCGTTTGGAATTGCCCGTTCTAGTCTTCACTCTGTTTTTCCATCCATGTTGTCCTCAACCTGACCTCGACCAGCCAGACCTCGTTCACTCATCGTGAAACAGAATCACTATCAAAGACACTGGAAGCAGTTGTTACTCATATACACCTTTTTTTGGGTCAATAAAATAATTGGTTCCTTGTTGTTGCGTGTGGCCATGACATGAATTATTCACTCATTCACTGACTCAATCATTCAATAAACCCACTGTCTCTCCTCACTCAGGCTGCCACCTGCAGCTGATCTGTAATCAAGGCCCTGTAACAGCAGCCAGCTTCAGTCCGTCTGGACTCCGACCCAGCAACACCTCGGTTCCACACCCTGTTGATTTGGGCTAAAAAGATTTTTTCTTCAAGTATTTAGTTTGTTTAAGTTTGGCCTGGAAATGTCCGGCAGTTCCCTGTTTTTGTTTAGTTCTTAGTTTTGTAGTACTATTTTGTTAGGTAGGGAGGTAGGCAGCTTCGACGTCCCTATAGGGGGGGGCCTGGTCCCCCCTCCATTCTATTTAGTTTTGCCGGCATCTCCAGGCCTCCTTTTGGTTCATTCATTCAGTTTGTTTGTTTCCTTATTTCCCCTGTGGGAAGTAATAAAGAACATTTAACGTTGGGGTCTCCACTTGGAGCCATCGGTTAATGTAGTACTGTAGTACTGTAGTACTGTAGTACTGTAGTACTGTAGTACTGTAGTACTGTGTGGAGACCGGAACACTTGTCAAATATAGTTACTGTACAATAAATGTTTTACACTCATTACAAGGTCACACAGTAAAGTACATTTTCCTCAACCCCTCTCGAGCCACGTCTCCTTCAGCCACTGTCCGTCTCAGAGGACGGTAACAGATGAACAGGGAGTCACTGCCCACCAATACGACACGTTAACCTTCTCATCCATCGCCAAAAGGAAATGTTAAGTACAACGCTGTTTGGTGGGATGCACTTCGATAGTGCCACCATGCAAGCTGCAGGTAGTGGCACAATCCAAGCAGAGGACAGTGTGGATGGAGAAGGTGTGAGAGGTAGCAGATAAAGACAGAGTGAAGGTGGGGACACCACCGGGTGGCAGGACCAGGAGGGACGAGGCAGGCAGAGACACTGAATACAGGGAATGAACGAACACAATCACACTGCACAGGTATACAATCAGTCAGCACTTATCACCAGCTACACCCTGTATGTACATGTGTTGATGGACCCCATGTGCAACTGATGTGGTTGGTATTTAGATATTTGATGTAGAATTTCTTCCAATCGAACCAACTCCAGAGTTGACAGCCGACAGTTGACGTTCCAAAGAATTCGTAAGATACAATCAAGAGGGTTATATAGAACATTACCTTGAAGTGATCAGTATAGCTTAAAAATATTAAATAAAATGACGCTTAACACACAAAACAAACTTTCGAAATACGGATTAATCAATATCTATTAATGCATTTTTAATGCCCTCAGCAGCTACATTCACAAATCACACACATCTGCAAGTGTGAAACAACAAAGCACTCGGACTCCCGTCGAGATAGAAAGATGCTGCATGAATTCAGCCCTGTTTACATCAACACCAACACAGAGCACCGAACTGGCTTCCACAAATGAAGAGTCCCTCTGAAGTGTGTCCTGGTCGTACCTTTGACTGGACATCAGCGTTGTGGTCGTTCTGGAGAAGCAGGGCCGCTGATTTGGTATCATCCTTGCGGGCAGCAATGTGCAAGGCAGGCAGGCGGACCTTCCCTTTAGTATCATTCTCCAGTAAAATAGAGACCACCTGGTTGTGACCCTGTTGAAGGGCGATGGCCAAAGGGGTGAAGCCATCCTGGGGGGGGAAGACAGAGTGGAGGTGAAAGGTCAAATGAAATGCCACATCTTCATCTGACAATTGATGTGCTTTAAAAGCCTCACTTCCGATGGTCCGTTCTAGTTCTAATGACATTTATTAATAAGTCCATGGTCTGAACACAGACTGGCAGCGAGAGCAGGAGAACCCCGTTCGTTAGCCGAAGCTAAAAGTATTGTAGCATCCTGTAGAGATGTTCTGCCTGGGAGGCGGGACCTTCATCACTCAGCTCCCTGTCAATCACAGGTAAGCATGTTGTGTCAGTGTGGTGCGTGCCGGTGATTGGGTGGGCGGGACCCAGGGTGGGCGGGGCCCAGGGGTGGGCGGTGCCAGGGTGGGCGGTGACAGGGTGGGCGGGGCCCTGTGGAGCTCGGGTTTTGCCGGCTATGTTCGTGTGTATGTGTGTTGGTTCGGTAACTGTTCCAATGTTGATCCGAGACAATAAACGGTCTGGATACC
>CAAKHC010004769.1:17271-29838 GCA_901007825.1 Macroramphosus scolopax | reverse complement strand
ACACATTTACGACAGGTTGTGTGTGTGTGCGTGTGCGTGTGCGTGTGTGTGTGTGTGCGAGTGTGTGTGCGTGTGTGCGTGTGTGTGCGTGTGTGTGTCAGTAACCCTTGCCTTTCCTCCCACAGCTCGGCTCAGTTAGCATCAGTGGCTAATCATGGCAAATGAGAGCTAGCAGGGAGGCGAGATTGGCACAAGTTGGCATCAACTGGTGCATTAGCAAGTGTTGGGCAATTACTTTAATGATGTAAATTGAACCGAGACTTCCCCCTGCACAGGAAGTGAACAAGAGACATGTAACAATGATTATGATTAGGCAGCTAATTATAGTATCAGCTCGATGTGGCACATACGCTTAGAAAGTCGGTTTATTTAGACGACAGGCAGGGATGCTCGGTGTGCTGATTGCAGGGTTTTGGTGTATTTTGTGTGTGTGTGTGTGTGTGTGTGTACTGCACCATAATTGGACAGCTTTTTGATAGAATGTGCTTATTTAGAGCTGGAGTGACTTCGCATCGACACTTTCAGATCATATTACATCTGATTTATGAAGAAGTCACGATTCTTTAAACATATTTCATCATACGTGTATCAGAAATTTTGTCATTGCATTATTACTGTGTTGTCAATGGTCATCTATTTCTGGTCTGTTTGTCTTGTTGTTCCTCCTTTTTTATTTATTTATGTATTTATGTATTTATTTATTTATGTATTTATTTATTTATTTATTTATTTATTTATTTATTTATTTATTTATTTATTTATTTATTTATTTATTTATTTATTTATGGAGTGACACTTACAGTAAGAGACAATTGCATATGAGTCATGTATATGAGGCATACAGCATCATCATCATCTAATCTCGTCCTGAATCATTCTCATCCACGTGTTTATGTGGACAATATTACTAACTAGAGGGTCCATGTGTTATTTCCCTGACATGTATAGAAATATGTGTAGACAAAGAGGTATGTTATTTATGGAAATGCCCATGACGCACTGTTGTTTGAGTACGATGTTTGACCGCCAGCAAAACCTCCATACACAAGGATGACTGGCCCCGTCCTTTTAAATAGGAGGCAGGAGTCCAGCTCATCACTCAGAAGAAGTTCAACTAATCTCTATTTTGAGTAACATGGAGGGTCAGAGTGCAAAATATGTGAGTCTTAGAGAGGTCCGTTGTGTGAAGGATGACAAACTTGCCCATGTCCTGTGTCCGATGCCTCCCACTGTAGCCTCGGACTCAATTAAATGCCCTTCCTTGCAAGGGAATTTGTTTATCCTAATTACTCTTAATAAGCAGGTGGGCACCTTGCATGGCAGCCTCGTCCATCGCCGTGTGAATTGGTGACCGAGAGCCGACATTGGAAAGATCTTTGGATAAAAGCACTGTATACATGAACTCCATTTATCCACCCTGTGATATTGAACTTCCCCAAAGTTTGATAGCTTCTTCCTCGTCCATGCTGCACAACCGGCCTCCAAGTTTTCATAAAAAATTGCCCTTTTGCATGTTGCCCTTGTGTTTCGGTGGGTGTATCGTGGGTGCTACGATTCTCACCCACAGTTGGAAACATTACGATATGTGATTTGAATGCTCTTAATCGCCTGTGCGTGTGAAAGGTTGCCCGTGCATGTATTATTCATGTGGTTGACCGGTGACCTGTCCAGTACCTACTCAGCCCTGTGGCCCCGCGTGTGCTCAGCATAGGAAAAACAAATAGTTATGTTAACCAGTTATTAATTTAGACAGGATAGTTCTGACCGCTGGCAAAAAATATGGATAACAAGAAGGTGAAGGGTGTTGGGGAATGGGTATGAATATCAATACACTGTACTTGACATTAGCAGTTCATACCCTCATGATGTCTGCATATTTTGAAAAGCAATGTTTTATTATCTTTAGTGTTCCTGTATTATTGTTGCATTGGATGATGTTATCTAATGCAGTGATTGGAGGAGATGAGGTTAGCAGGAGCTCTACTGGGACATACAAGGTGGGCAGAGATGAGGCATCACAATTTGCATCTATAAAGAACCGACCAAATATAATTCAGCATCTAGCATGTCGAGATTGCTGCTGCCTCTGTGTGTCGTGCAGAGCGGAAGGACCACGTTATCATCACCATCTCTGTACGACGGGTTTTCCTTGGAAGGAGTCGCTTGGCAAGGAGACGCAATCAGTCAAAAAAGGGACAAAATGTAAAACCATTCTCTTTTGTGTGGGCACAGGGCCGCGAGCAATGTTTTTTATAGCCATTCCTTTGTTTTATAGCTCTAACCTTTTTGGTAAGTGAGGGACAAATGGTGTGTGATTGCCTTGGTGCTCTCTACGATGCTATGTTTGGCTCCAAGTGCCTCCAGGCCCTCAGCAGGCTGCTGCATTATACCTGCTGGTCTGCCCAAAGTGACGTCGAACAGTAAAGGCAGAGCAGCGACAAACCAAAAGCAAACATACCCACTGATAGAGAGAACTTGGCATACTCATGCAGTACAGCACAAACCGAGAAGATAAGCAGGCTGGCAGACTCACCATATCCTCCCCTTCTCCCGTTATTTTTTTTGTTCCCCCATCTGTCACTTTCCCCCTCTTTCTTAGGTTTCCAGAAGAAAGAGAGATGAGAGAAGGTGAAGGATGAGACGTAGAGGTAGAAAGGATAAAATGCATATGAGGATTAGGGAGGAAGAGGAGAAGGGATAGAGAAAGAGGTGAATGAGCGAAAGAGAAGAGGGGATTGGTGAGGACGTGGCTGAAGGACACACAGGAACCGTGAAGTTAAAAGACTGATTTAATATGCTGCTCACAAAGACCTGTGTGTGTGTGTGAGTGTGTAAGAAACAGATACTTTATGTTGTATGTGCATACATCTTTTGAACTTAAATCTACAGCATGTGCCTTGTCTCCATGAGTCCCCTTGATTCCTTATCAATCCAAAAACAAAGTTCGTCCACATCCTGTACTTGTGTGTGTGTGCTATGTTAAGGTGTTTGACACACCCTTGGCAATATGTGAAGCAGATTAAGAAGACAAGGTGTCCGACCTTGCTTTTTCCACACTTGGTTTCGGTGACAGAACAAGGTTGCAGAGAGCGCCACCATGTTGCCCTTGGTGTGTGCCAAGCCGGGGCCGGCCCACCACCCTTTGACCCGTCTGCTGGGGGATCAGGCTTAAAGTGCCACCGCAGGGTAATTGGCCTGTCTGTCTCCCAGTCGCCGTACACACACACACACACAGCCTGACACATGCGGTTCTTCCCCTCACTGGGTCAGGGGGGGAGGATGTCTGAGAGTGTAACATTTACACTTTGTGTTTAATGGTGTAGAATGTGCGACATCGCCATCAAAGTATTACATGCACTCGATGTTATCGTCCAAGAACCACATGCAGGAACAAGAACTGCTTTCCAAACGGTGTTTACTGTGAACTAAACATACCTCACACATCACAAACTCTCTGATCCACTTGTAACGTCAACAAGCGACCCGATGATCTCACGGGAAATAACTTGACTCCTCGTGACCCTCCCTTTATTCTCGTTCTTCTCGCAGTTACACACAGGCTAGACATGGGTTAATTGCCCTACTCTAAATGCACCAGATTACGTGACCCCATAAAACAATAGTGCCATGGAGAGCTGGGAAAATAATTAGACTCTTGAAATGAGTTTTATTTTTGGTTACATCCATTTAGTAATGAAGTGAGTTGTACGGCGCCGGTAATTGTGCCTGACCCGTGCCCCGAGGTCACGATGAGGTCGGACCTAACTAGAAGTCAAAGGCCAGAGATAGTTGAAAGCATAGTAGTTTTAGTAGTAGTAGCATTTAGTATATATACATATATTACCTCTCATCCAGAACCCAACATCAGGTAGTCTGGTGGCGCCGCTCTGCAGCCGACACGGACACACACCTGTTGCTGTTTCATGCATATGGTCAAGATAAAGGACTAAATGATGACGTGTGTTTCAGGACTTGTTTTGTTGTTTCATGCTGTGTTGTGTTGTTGTTAACGCAGAGCTCAGGTGAGTAGCACATGGTTATTGAAGGGAGGTGTTCCTGTCCTCCTCTACCACGGAGATGCAGCAAATCCGTATGGATCACTCGTAAAAATCTTGCCAGAGGACGTACGAGCTTAATGTCTACATAGATTGCGGAGACGCTCGGAGAGGAGACACGCGGCAAAGGCTATGAAAAGGACGTGATCGACCGCCTCTGCCATCTATGATACTCGATGATTCCCCCTTGTTTGGAGTCAGAGTTCATCCGTCTTGCTCGACCGCAACCTGCGTTCCCCCGGAGGAAGAAAGATGAACTCTGACTCCTTGCACATACATGACGAGAGGTGCAGACAGTACACAGACCTGGTGGACTGATGAGGAACTGGGATGTGTGAATCTCAGGCTCTTCTACCAATTTGGTGATATAGACATTCGTGCTGCTTTTGCACTCCTATAGCAATGTTTTTATACTCACCAGATTGCTTTGAGTGAGCTAGGCAGAATTTGAGGATGGAGAATACTGTAGAGGGATCTAAAGGGATGTAGTAAAATGATGAATTGAGATTTGGCAAGAAAAGCGTTTATCAACAAAGCAGCTGGAGCCGGGTGTGTTTAGGACCACAAGGCTGAGGGGGTGCAGGTGTGTGTGTTGTAGTTACAGGTTAGTGTCAGTGCCAATGAGACTCACTATACATGCACACACTTTAAAACACATATATACAGGCACACTGATAAGAGAAAAGGTAGGTTGAAATGCACGCAGCATCTCTCCTTCGCCACTAACGATCAGACATTCCTCCGCCCAGAAGCCAGTTTAAATCCTCAGGGTCGTTCACCAGGAGCCCTGACCAGTCTTTGCAAACGGCCGTAGCAATGTCCACATTACTAGGAAAAACATAGCTGCAATATATATACACAGTTCCTGGGTCTTTATGGTTTTCATTTGTGTGTGTGTGGTAAATCATTTTAACATTTTTGTGTCACATGAAGATGATAAAGAGTTCTATTTTTATGGTTTTTTAAAATAATAGATCGGCACTAAGAGCCGGCCTGTGCATTTAATTAGTGCAGATTTGTGCAGAATTGCAAAAGAGCCGTCCATCTTCCAAAAAAATACAATACATAATCCCCAATGGGTCACAGTTATTCTTTCCGTCCGTTCAACGTATACGTTTCCTTCCCATTTTAAAATGAAGACGCATTATGCAGCCGCGCGTTTTGGCAACCTGCACCGAGCTTTTATTGTGTGGAAAAGTGCTGTCACTGCAGGACACGCTTCCCCCCTGTGATTCCCACTCTGCAAGTCCTCACTAATACTAAAGGGGTAACAAATGACTTCACCGTTTGGAATGGATACCGGTGAGGACTCTTCCTCTAATGAGTCCTAATAACAACTTCACCAGGAAAGACTAGACAGAGGAAAAGTAGTAGTTGTCTTTTAATCATTGCATTGACTTCATAATAAATGTCTGCTTGTTTTAAGGGAACATCTTAAGACTAAGATATATATGATGCAAGAGATTCATTACTCACCGATGTATTTCTACAATACGCATGAGGTTGTTTTTCCAATTTGAGTCTTAGAAAAGAAAGTAAATTACTACACTGATATCTATAATAAATCCTTATCTAATAAATCAACCGAAATATGCATCAATTCATCATTTATGCATGTACTCAGTTCTAATGAGATCCTTCTTGTTAAATATTTTTTACTCGTTTTACTCCAGCAAACATCCTTTCAATCAATCATGAAGTAGCTCCCATTCAGGTATTCACTCTCCACTACAGCGCTGATGCATTTTCAATTACCTTTCAATTATTTAAGTGGCTTTTTTTTTTTCTATGAACGCTTTTACTACCTGAAGAATCTATTACGAAACGTCTCCTTCAGCAAACACATGAAGTGATCTGATTCTCCTACCTGTCTTCAGTTTTTGTCATGCAGCATTTAGTTCTGTCACTTGGTCTTTTCCTGAAAATTCATGTATTCATCCCATATAACCGCTGGTTTTATCGAAGTGCATTAGATGCTTTTTGAAAGTTGGCATACAAATAAAACACATTGGTATTTAATATTTATTAGGATTATATGCAAAATGTGTATTTCATACTGGGAATACAGGGTAACTCTGTGCACAAGCTCTTTCTGTGTTTCGTACGTATGCAGCTTAACCTTTCCTGCACCCTGTTTTATACATGAGGCCATGAACATTTCCCTTGTCAACTGTTAAAGTCGAACTGTGTTGGATTTAGGAGGACCCACTGACATTAACGGAATATAATATTGATTTACATTCAGTCTTCCTTCGTGCATAACAACCTGAATCATCCTTTATAGCTATAAAGGGAGAGGGTCATCTTCCCCGGAGTCTGAGGTGTTGCACTTCTCTTTCCACTGCAGTTTAACTTACTGAAAGTGCATGTGAAACTATCTTGTATAATCCTCAAGCAGGTTATTCATTATTTGAATATAACTTTACAGTCTGAGTCTAACATTCAATGCCACTTTTCTGCATCGGTTTCCTCTAATCCAGATTACCTGCAGATAATCTGTGATTTAATTGTATGTGTCTTTAAAATGGGCCCTGCAGTACAAACCTGAACCTCCCGCGGTGTATCAACGTTGACCTCCAGGAAGCAGATGCTGTCCTGCTGCACCCTGCTGCAGCTTCTCTCCCTCCAAAGGCAAGATTAGTCAATGTAGACGTACCCCCCCCCCCCCCCCCACCCACCCACCCCAGTGAATGGCAGTCTTCCCAGCTCGTATAATATATCTTACATATAATCTATGAAGTAGCTTCAGGCACCTGGAGGCTAAGTGCTTGGACAATGGGAGCGGTGAGGGGCTTTTGTGAAATATGTGAAATATATTCAACATCTTTATAAGCAGTTCTTTTAAATCATTCCTACGAAGAATTCCTGAAAAAAAAAAAAGAAATGTGTCTGTGTGAGGTCATTGAGGGTTTGTGGTCCCGACCAAAGCGAAGTGGTGACGGCTTATAAAATCATATTCAAGATTGTGAAACGATCTGCAGCCATGATATCATCTGTGTCATAATAGTCATCAGCCCTGCTTTATTTGGACTTGTTTTCCCTGTTGAGTTGCTGAGCAGCCGAGGATAACATCTTATTAAAACAAATAGCAGCTAATAACTCATTTTGTTTATTTCTAATAGGAGCTAAAGTTGCCTCCCTCGCACAAACACGCCACATCCACACATGCAATCATAACGATCTATGCCTGGCATGTCAAGAGCATGCGACAATTTGTGGCCTCACTTGTTTCCATTAGCAGTTGATAAGATTTGAAATGAGTTCAGCTGCATTTTAATCTCGCAGGCATACGACTGTACTTTGATTTGCATTCGCTCGCCGCCTGTTCCCGTTTAAATACGGATGCATGTTGTTTTAAATTGCTTTCATGATTTGAATAAGCATGCCGGCATCAGACGCGCACACACACTCTCACACACACACACACACACACACACACACACACACACACACACACACACACACATAGTTAATATGGAGAAACATATAGTCTCTATGCAAATTTGAATCTACTATGTCAAAGGCCAAAGTGATTTTAAAATGAGTTTTTTTTTTTTCACAACAAATTGAAAGTCACCAACAAGAGACATCTTGTTGATGAATATTTGAGTATCCGTGAGTTTTGGGGGACAAACTATCCGACATGGAATAGCGAACCAGCTCGTCAAACAGCAACACTTTCTCACTCCCGTTGCATTCTACATTACAATCATGTGAGATGCAGCTGGATATCATATGAATGTTACATCATTGGACTCAATGGGGGAATTGTTGGGTATCTGTACATTTTTAAGGAGTTTGATTTAAGACCTGCTGTTTATGAAAAGTGCCCAGAGAGAACTTATGTAATGATCTGGAGGTAATTCAATGAGCTGAAAAAACAGATCCTCTGGGTCAGGGGAGAGATCGTGGGATGGGTTGAAATAAAACTGTTCGACAGGGTTCCAGCAGCTGAAGCAGCAGCTCTGAGGGTCTGACCTGAGGGGTTTTGACATGGAAGTCAGCGGACATCCTGTCGGATCTCGTCCAGATGCAGAAGGTGGCCTCGTGTTTCGGTTTCAGACGCGTATTTGACGAGCTGTAAAGAGAACGGGCTTGACTATCTCTGTAAGCCTGTGAGTTCCCCTTGAAAACTTTTTGTGAAATCCAAATCAACACGTCAACTTCACAATGAATAAAAGCAGACGTCTCTCTCCCCCATCCACGCATGGACATGATCTATGTTTCCAGAGAGTTGCCATTTGTTACAGCACAAAAATCACATTAAATGTTTTGAAATTTGTGATGCAACAGCAGGAAAGCAAATAAATTGTTGAGGAGGGAGCAATTTCTGACACTCTTTACAATTCAATTGAAGTGCGCTGTGATGAGCAGGAGTGGGGAAATAACATTTTATGATTAATACATGCTGAAATAAACAGAAGGGGTCGATCACTATTAATCCATCACATCCTGTTTTTTTTTTTCTTTTCCAGAGAAATACTTTAATATTTAACATGACCCTCCAGTTTGAAAAGAACTTCATTGAACAGATACTCTAATAGTGTACCCCGTGTTCTGCCTCCCACCCCCGAACAGCAATTAAATCCAAATTGCATACAGACACATGCTTTGGGAGAGGAGTAAGAGAGAGTGAGAGATATGCTAAGGACACATGAAAGAGACGGGTGGAGCGAGAGGAGGAAATGAAACACGATAGGAAAAAGGAAAGCAGAGAAGGTGGCGAAGAAAATGAAAAAGAACATAAACAAGTCTTCCAACTTCTTCCTCTTCCTTCAATCTCATATATATAAATGCGGTGGTTCCCTCTCCCTGTGCAAAACCCCATAGGCAATTTAAAGTAAGTAGGCCAAAATGAAATATGGCTGCAATATAAAAACAACACAGACACGCAGCAGCCAGATAAGATCCTCCATCCTGCACATGAGTGAGAGAGTGCATGCATGTGTGTGTGTGTGTGTGTGTGTGTGAGGAAGACAAGTGAGTTTAGGTTAGGTACGGGTGCAATGGGGCTATGAATGGGTCGCGAGGCAGTTCAGCGTTTTATTAAGATTGAATCGAGAAGTAGGATTTCACATGAGATTGTACACCGCTGAATTGGTTCTAAACTCCTATATTCCCCCTTTCTTTCCCTCTGATATACACGCCAACACACACACAGTCACACACTCACACTCCTGTAACCTTTTAGCCGGCATCATATTGTAGCATAAACAGGCTAAATCCCTGGTGATCTGTTTGTAGGCACGATGACTGTGCTGACATACTTTGAAGAGTGAAGCCTGACCCAAATATGGACGTGGGCATTAGCCACGAATGTGACCTATTATCTAGTAATATGATGGCATGCACGATTACACGCAGACAAAAAAAGAAGATGGACATGACGGCATCAAGTGGTTGTGTGACATGACTCCTTTTATAGGTCTTAAATACTTAATAACCTAGAAATTGCACACAGTGACATCACTAAAGTGGACACTCATCTGACCTGAATATCCTGTTCTAAGCGGCTGGTGGGGATTTTAAAAAAAATGCAGCAGGTTCAACCATCTTTGACAAACACAGCTCTCTCTGGACTCGCTGTTGATACGGGGACGTATCTGAGGGACCATATTAACTCCGAGCTTACTCAATAAAGCAGATTGCATTTTGAAAGAAAAGTCTTTTAGTGTTTTTTTTTTTTTTTTTTGTTGGAATTTATGCAAAAGTGTGCACATGCTTTTCCTCAGTTACTGAAGTCGACACAGTTTGAGGGGTCACTTTGTACATCAGTGATATTCAGTACAATTTGATAAAGTATTATATGCAGTAGTGGATTATCAAAATGACGTCGCCTTTCCTTTATCTAGGCCACATTTTTAGCTGAAAAGGAAAACTTTAAATAAGCCTTTAAATATTTTTGTAAAGACTACTGCGTCCATGTTCCAGTGTCTCACAGTTTGTGAGGTTTATAACAGTTACGAGCTTCATTAGGCCTCTCTCGTTAAGGCTCTTTTAGATTATATGTCCACAATACAAACCTGAGCAGTTCTCATGTATCAACTTGCCAAACTGTCCTTCATCGCCATTTTGTCCCACGATAATTTCTGAAAACTGAATTTGATATTAGCCAAAATATGCTACGCACAAGTGCAGAGCCCATTTGCAACCCGTCCAACACGTTCTCATCCCTCTGCGTCAAAGAAACGACACTCCCGGCCCAGAAAGTGATGCCATCTCGCTCCCCCTCGGGTTTAATATCGACGCACGAGGCGCCCGCTGGCATCTGCGTGAGATGCAGCCGGCTGTCAAATAACTGTAATGTTTACCCTTTTGCATCGTTATGTAGGCAATCAGCTTTTGACCTCAATAGAAAGTCTGCTTAACGAGGAAGGTTGGGGCGCCGGATGGTATCAAGCAAACACATCCAACTTTGTTTGCAGCAGGTTGGGTAGTTGTTACCATCGGCAACCATAAGTTGAGTGAGTCTGTTGACACTTTGACCATAATGGAGATACACTTTCCATATTATTTCTATTTGTTTCCTTCTATAGCATTACAGCTGGAGATAGACATGCCCCACGATTTAATTGGATCTTACTCGGCCCATGCTCCACCCCTCCTTAAAGTTCGCTGGAAATCGTCCTGTTTGCAATATATCCTGCTAAGCACATCACCTCCTTGGGGGAAGTAACTGAAAGAACATTTATGGATAGTTAGGAATTCACTCTACTCCACTTGACCTTGTCGATCTCCATCCGACACTCCGCTCACTGTGTTTCTAATTAGGGTGGTGTGCTCTGAAGCCATATAAACGACTGTCTCACATTCATTACCCCTCTTCTGTCTGTTTGTCAGTTCCCCATCTTGTAAGTGACGTCCCCCCACCGCCATCGCTCGCTCACTCCCTGTTGTCTGTTTATCTCTACTATACCAATTAGGGAAACGACTGTCAGCAAAGGACAAGTGTTCCGTTACCTGCGGAGGGGCAGAGCAGCAGAAACCTCACAGGTTCATTTGGTCTGCAGTGTGCGTGCACGTGTAAATACGCACACACATACTGTATATCCGTGAGGGAATGAGCATCGTAGCAGCTGTTCCCTATCGCTTACAAACAGCTGCTGTGATATTCGCTCCTCGAGCCGGCTGCTCTGCAAGGTACCCAAGATATGATCAGAACACTGGACTCCAATTCTGCGCCCTGGTCGTGGAATAACCTTCAGAACATATTACAAGCTTAATTATATGGCCTATATGGGAGTTCAAAGCTATTGCTAAGCTTGATTTTAGATAATATATCTAATGTCTCTGGACTGTTTTTAAAATGCTCTATATTATATTTTATGTAACCTTCGAATGGTGCAAATCAGTTTCCTTATCTCAAGTAACTTTCTGGGTAAATAAAGATGAAGTAGAAAGAAAATAAATAATAAATAAATAATTAGAGAGACGATAAAGATGATTATTCTTCTGTTTTTTATCTTGCTTCTCCAGAACTGGGATTAAAAAATGGTCTTTACTTTTACGGGACGCCATATGTGAACCTGAACGCACCGCATTAGGATAAGTGTCGAGGTTAAAGGTCATCGCATTTACTCAAAATGAACCGTGATGTAAAAGCTGCACCGCTTTTTGACTTGTGTAGTGAAAAAAGAGCTGTTACTTCCTCCCCGTTCTGGTTTACGTAGGGCACACTATATACATTATATGGTAATATTGGGTGGCATCTAATAAATATATGCACACGTGTGTGTGTGTGTGTGTGTGTGTGTTTATGTGGCTCTATTCTAAAAAGATAGAACGATTTATTTAAATAGCATCATGACATAAACCAATATCCTCTTCTGTGACACCATGATGGGATATTTACTATCTCGCTGCTCCGAGCTTAACACAAGAAATGAATCAAATGCTTTATTCTTTTTTTTTTTTTTTCTTTTTTTAATGCTTCGCCCTGCCTTCATAACAGCAGATTGACACTAAAAGGGCACGGGTGAAATTAACTTGTCTGGGTATGTGTGTGTGCTTGTGTGTGCGATAATGTGTGTTTGTGTGTGTGTGAGAGAGAGAGAGCAAGAGAGAGAATGCGTGTGTGTGTCTGTGTGTGTGTGTGTGTGTCTGTGTGTGGAGTGTGTGTGTGTGTGTGTGTGTGTGTGTGTGTGTGTGTGTGTGTGTGTGTGTGTGTGTGTGTGTGTGTGTGTGTGAGTGTGTGTGTGTGTGAGTGTGTGGGTGTGTGTGTGTGTGTGTGTGTGTGTGTGTGTGTGTGTGTGTGTGTGTGTGTCTGTGTGTGTGTGTGAGAGAGATGATGTGTGTGTGTGTGTGTGAGAGAGAGTGAGAGTGTGTGTGTGTGTGTCTGTGTGTGTGTGTCTGTGTGAGAGAGATCGAGAGAGAGAATGCGTGTGTGTGTGTGTATGAGAGAGCGAGAGAGAATGTGTGTGTGTGTGTTTGTGTTTTTGTGTGTGTGTGAGAGAGAGAGCGAGAGAGAGAATGCGTGTGTGTGTGTCTGTGTGTGTGTGTGTCTGTGTGTGTG
>CAAKHC010004762.1:0-19243 GCA_901007825.1 Macroramphosus scolopax | reverse complement strand
GGGGGGGGGGGGGGGGGGTTTAACATGGGTTAGGTTACAACCTGTAGGAACATGCAGCCATGCACATCTCAGTTTACACTGAAGTCTTCGCCACTTGCATCCAGACCGAATATCTAAACAAGTACAAAAGAGGCGTGAAATGAACCGAAGCCAAAGAAAGTTTATAAAGCGTCAAGACATAAAACACTGCGCCCCCCCATTAAAAAGTAGGACAGCACCGATCTGACGGTTTGTTTTGCTACGATTCCAATCCTGCAACAAAAACAGAAAAAACCAAACAGGCAAAACTTCAAAAAGCAAACAACAAAAAAGATGTATACAAATTACAACAATCTTCACTCAAAGTCCCCGAATTTAATAATCTATGGCATGTTGCTCATTGGAGAACGTTAACCAGGGCTAGTCAAGCTTAGCAGTGAGGTTACTAGTTTGGGTTTTCAACCAGCCCACAAGGTGCATTGGTGTGTGGCAGCCCAGCAGGCTCACCATTCATCTGTTCAGGTGGTTGAGGATTAATTGTTTTAGCAGCAGCAGCTTACGAGAGCCGCTGACAGAAGCTCTGAGATGACACAGATGTGCTAGCGTGTAGGAAGGAGTGCATCACTACATTCACTCCATGATATAACTACCTGTACAGCTCGTTATGTCTTTGTCAATGGGTACGTATATTTATGTGAGCAGTTGTGTGTCTAGTTAGAACGTAGTAACTCATCTATATGTTCATCTGAAGGTCCTTCACAAGAGTACAAATACCACCTCCAGATCTCCTAACATTGCACCGGTATCCTGACACCAAAGTCAGACGTCCATGAAATTAATGAGCATTTTGTTCCTTTTCTGCTGAGTAGCTTCAAGCCACTGAACAAATGTTCCTCGCCGAGTTGTTTGTTCACATCCACCGAGGTTCTTTCTGGATCGCCAGCTCTGATCACGACTAGTCCACCTCCTCCATGTTGCTGTAGGATGGGGCTGCGCACTCTCCGGAGTGGGCGAAGAGGCCCGCAGGCACCTCCGGGGTCAACGTAGGGAGTCCTTCAGGGTCCAGGTCTGTCCCAAATAGTGACTGGCTAGAGGCCTGTAAAATAAGGCAGCAGTGACAATAAATCATGTTGCTTATTCATCTGATTCATCACAGCTTGTAAACTGACTGAAATAATGTACATTAAACTATAAACATATAGATATTTTATTTCCAGAAGGAGAACACATTTGGACGGAGGTACCCAGATACATTATTGCAATTGTGGCAGGGAAATGAAATGTATTTGTTTACAGAGTACAGTACTGGCAACAAGGTCATGATCATCATCTTCCAAATACATCTGATTAAAGTACACATACATGTTTTTAATCAGTCAGTCACATCACATCCACGTTCATCCAGCCAGTTCAAGGAAAACAGTGCAGTTTCATTCGTCTACATGATGTTCTTTAGTCCCACATCACTGCGGTTTATATTGGGTACCAGAAGCGGTCACATCTTCAAGCTCTTCCATAAAGGGAACATATTCTTTAGTGTAGTGAGCCAAGAAGCTCCGAGCTTCACTTATTATAGAGATATAATAAGACAACTTCAGAATGTTTGCTTATGTGACAGAAGTGTAGACGGTCAGTGGATTCAGTAGGGTCAAACGTTTAAGGCAAGCAGGTTGTTCTGCACTGCCCCGATACCAGAAGAGCACCAGGGTTTCCCTGAGGCACGCACGCACGCACGCACGCACGCACGCACGCACGCACGCACGCGCGCGCGCACACGCACATATTTCCAATTAAATTTTATAAAACAAATATTGTAAATACAGGAAGTTCCGTATTTCATGAAGACAAGAATTTGATATTAAACAGCTCGTTACATTCAGAGGACAGAATGTCTTCAGTAATAATGTCAAAGACACAAAGAATCCGAACATCGTTAGCAACTGATCCTGCCGGGGCTTCAAAGTCTTCACAGAAAAAATACAACAGATTTAACAAAAAGAATTAGAAGAAAAACAAACCCGCAGATGGACTTTAGTACAAACAGCAGCCACGTTAGTGTGTTTCACTTGAAGACATGAAAGAGGAGACAGACATTTGTCACAGAAATAAAACTCCTTCTGAACCTTGTTGAAAGACGTCTGTCGCTCGTCTACTTTACATTTGGACGGCAGAAGTTTGCATCTTTAACCTCTTCTACTGTAATCATGATATTGTTCCTATCTAGAGGTTCATTATTGGCTCTTGTAGTTACGACTGATCTACTGATTCCCAGGTCAGGGATGAAGTATTGTGCAACACGTCACTGTGATTCTTCAACCTGGAAGCTTGTTGAGAAGCACAGAGAGAAGCAAGCGTCTATCAAAATGCATAGATTAAATGTCGGGACCGATCCCCGTTCAAATGATCGGACCTACATTGAGCTGATCTCAGGAACTCTAAAATCAGGAGTTAAACAGATGCGATGATGAGGAGGGTACTTCGGTGGCCACTCGTGTGTGTTAAGTGAGTCAAGTATAGAGAAGCACTGAGCTAACTTCAGACGGATGGATGACTCACTACAACTTAAACTGCCTCCTCTGAGTTCCCTGTCTGCTCAGGCCCAGTTGGACTTGTACAGGAGAGGGTAGACCAGGTTGACCAACAGGGCGAACACGGCCGCCAGGGTGCCCAGGACAAAATATCGCACACAGTCGTCGTCGGGATAATCAGACATCCTCCGCCTGCGATCAGTTCTGTCTTCTTCGTCTTCATCTCTGTTCGTCTGCGTTTGTCGCCTTCGCGGCCCAGAACGGAACAGTCCCTGAGGGCCTTCGTCGAGCCCTTCCTCTTCCTCCTCCAGTTCCCGCCATATTAGAGAGGCCTGCGATTGGCGGAAACCGGTGTCAGCTTCTGGGAAAAGGCGTGGTCTAACAAATACTGAGATACTGTTTCTACATCTCACAGTGACAAACCGACTGGTGATCACAGAGGTAACGACTCAACTCACAGTTTGATTGACAGTTAGGAGACAGAAATCTGATGGTGGAGGAACTCCAGTAAACCTACAGCTGAGTAAAACACAAGAACTTTGTCCGTTCGTTCCCCAAAACACATTCAGGATTTACTCCCAACCAGTCGGTGTCACACTGACTTTGACTTCAAGACAAACACTTGAGTCACAGTCTCGGTGTGTCGTTATCAGCACCAGGATGTGAAACATCCAACATGTAACAGCATGTTTACATTCCTGTAGGCAGAGTGAGACCTCAGCTGGGTGGAGAAGTTTAAGTGGAACAGTGGTGGAGGTACAGAAGTAATGAAACAGCTGTCGGAGTTCATTCTGTTTGGGACGTGGCCATTAATCTAAATTAATTTGGATTGCCGTACACAATCTGTCCATTGTAGACCCATCTGAGAGTTACAGCTCCCGTCAGGACGCCGCTCTCACAGGTCCACTGTGGCTAACTTCTAAAAACACTGGCTGATACATCCGTTATTAAATATAAAGTCTACCTCATATAAAACATCTGCATCTGTCATGTCTCTCTCATGATCATCCAACTCAGTGAATTCATTGGGATTATGCAGTTTGCACATGTTCCACAAACACTTGATCTCTAGGTCATCTTCTTCCCTTCACTCAACCTGAGAGTACACTGCTAATGCTGAAGGTGGAGCCCGACGTCTCCGCCCCAGCAGCCGAGGAGAACTAACACTAATGTAAAAGGTCATCTAGACAGAGGCTTGTGGTATCTTGTTGTTGCGGCGCCCTCACCTGGTTGGCGGTGGCTCCCATGGCAGTGGGCGACTCGGCTCCGACAGGCCTGAGGAAGCGCGGCGGCCTCTCCACGGGGGAGTTTCGCCGTCGGTAGAACAGGACGTAGGCGTAGCGTGTCACCACCTGGCTCTCCTCCACCATTGTGACTGTGCTGTCGTCAAACAGTCGCCAGCCTGTCGGGGGGGGGAGAGGACACACGTTGGTAACAGAAGATCTACCAACACTTCTACAAAGATTGTAATAAACCTCTCTGAACAGAGACTCACCAACATCACTGCGCTGGCTGTTCTTGTCACTCGGCAGGCGAGCGTACGCCGTGTAGTGACCACCTATCATCCCCCCGTAGTGGTTGATGACTGCGTACAAGTCGTAGATGGGGGGGTGTTGCATCTCATCCTTCTGGCCAATGCAGAACTTACTCAGATCCAGATTCCTGCGATCACAGGAATTTCATTTCATTACTTAAAACATGTGATGATCATTTAATAAAATCAATAACATGTCTAGAAGAAGCTGCTGGTGGATGTTCACCTGACAGGAAAGTCCACCATGTCATTGATCTTGTCCCTCCAGATGAAGCTCCTGAAGGAGAAGCGTTTCAGCTGGATGATCAGGATGTTGGGCAGACGCCACAGCAGCAGTTGTTTGGAGGCCTCACGGTGCTGCTGGCACTTTGGACAGTACCTGTAGAGATCAACACACATTCAGATTCCTAAACAAAGGCAGAGCCTGTTGAGCAGATCAAGAGTCTGCAGGGGGGTGGGGGGTAGACAGAACTGATACATTTCAGACAGAATAAGATCTGGATGAATCACCACACTGTAACTGTAGTGGCTATTAGACGACCATTGAACCTGATCATCAATAATGACGGTAGTGATTAGTTGCAGCTCTAACGGGGACATCAGGAAAGGTTGCAGTTTGGCCTCGTTCATTGTTGAGGAACGAGTGCTCCTGTGTTTTAATGAACGGAAACCTACCACGCCTCCTCTGGTGCCAGCACCTCGGGCTTTGTGAAGAGGTTGAGGCACTGCTCCAGGGTGAAGTGTCCCGCTCTGGCAGTCTCGCTCAGAGAGCCTGGATCCTCCTCATACTCCAGCTCCTTGGAGCTCACCAGGACGTACTCCTTCAGGCGCTCGTTGTTCTTCCACACCAGCTGCAGGGTGACGTCTTCAGGGAGGTCCAGCAGAGCGTCCTCTGTGGAGGGGGAGATGAAACTAGGCTGATGTGTCTGACTTACAAAAACCTACAGGCCACCCAGTAACAACGATCGGAAAATCTCATTACACCTTGAATGAACTCCATTAAATATTATAGTTACCAGAGTTACAGTAAATAAGCCCCGCCCACACAATCACAACCAACTCTGTTCAGTGTTTAACAGAAGTTTGTACCTTTCTCATCCAGCCTCTGTTCCTTGTTGTTACAGTCCAGCCACGCTATGTAGAACTGACAGGCGTGACCTGATGCTGAGTCATTAGGTTGTTGGTACCCTGTCACTGCAGCTGGAGCGAGAAGGAACAGCAATCAGCTGACGAAGACACAAAGTCATCACACACAAAGAGTACTGAAGCTTCTGTATCACCTTCTGGCCGTACGGCCTTCTCACAGGTTGTCTCTTTCTCTGCGTGGGGGTCCAAAGAGCAGCAGGAAGGGGAGGAGAGTGGCTCGGAGAATCCTGAGTCTGTGGTCTGTGTGGTGGAGAGTGACGTCTTGGAGGAGGACAGGGGATCTGCGTCCCCTGAGTGGAGGGCTGAGGGCAGAGCGTAGCCCTGCTGGGAGTCCTGATCAGAGAGAGCAGCTCCTGCAGTCCTGCAGGTCTCATCCTCTGAACCAGGACTCTCAGGGGGGCCGGCGGGCATCGGGGGCAGGTCTCCCCGGCACTGAGATGTTTCAGGGGATGTCCTGCCTGACTGGAAAGGAGGCTGGAACACGTTGACGGAAAACCTACAAAGGAGGGACAAACTGGGAACATCAATTATAGCTCACAACACTCAACATCTTCATCATCCTCACTGAGATTAAACTCTTACAGACTAATCAGTGTTAAATTAGTTTCTCTAATTGTTGCAGCTGCTTTCCTTTACAGCAGCCTGCAGTGCATCACTGCACTCCTGCGTGGGGGTGAAAACTACAGCGTGTGATTGGGAAATATTTGGGCACGTTGATGTGAAAGACTCTGAACTCTGACAGCTGTTTAAGAGTCAAACATGGACGGCAGCAGCAGCTGTGTTCCAGCAGGGGGTGCTGTCGGCTACTCAGTCAAACCATGTTCATGGTAAGATGCTCTGCAACACAGCTGGTTAGTGCCAATTTGTATGATTTAGTACCACGTTTGATATTTTGAGTATTTATACATTTCTCATGCCTCTGTTTGGTTTTGTGTTCCTGTAATTTCTAGTGTTGCCCAGGAGGCGGCTCCACCTGCGGGTGAAGCGGAAATGGTTTTGTCTATTTTGCCTGTATGGCTCTGGTGGGATGGAGGTGTGTTTGGATACCGGCTGGAGCATCCAGGTTTTAGACCGTCAATTCGGGTTTGCATTTATCAAGGAAAACACCGCTACACTGTATCGTTCATGCAATTGTGCATAGTAGATTGTTTCTTTTGTTGTGTGGTGTAAATAAACACACACTTTGGAGTGTTGGTGTAACAAACCTGTGGAACTTAATTTATTTAACTGACAAGTGGCCCGTGGACGCGTCAATTATAGGTTTAGCCTGGTTTCAGCCACCTCATGGCTTGTAGGTTTTATTTTTTAGTTCCCAAGCAAGTCAAGCATTACACAGCTGTTCATCTGCAGGTGAATGGAGGATTCCTCGAGCGCCAACAAGGCAAACTGAATGAAACATGTAAATAAATCTTTATTCATACCATATCAATACTTAAAGCTTATCAGTTGTATCGTTCTCACTATGGGCCGCCAGTATTTGTTATCTCCATGTGTGTGAAGTATAATTTGGTATTTGGTTTCGTCAGATAGAAAATATTCAAATGACTCATATCGTGGACAGAAAATCATCCTGAGAGCTTTGAAGACATTTTCCATGAGCAGGTCCGTACTGTGTTTACTGTGCATGCACACATGGGTGATGTTGGTTTGACTCTCCATCAAAGCGTTGACTCATGGGTGGAGAAGACTCATTCACCTAAACAACGTTGTCACAGAAACCACTGGGTCAGACGGTGTACCTGGAGTAACCCTGCAGCAGCTGGGTGAGGCGGGTGTAGGACAGTCGGGACTCTGGCACGCTGACCAGGAAGGGAAGACCCACGTTCTCCGTGTTGGGTTGACACAGACCCTTGTGATTGGGCCAGTGGGTCCTTTGACACTGTCTGGATGGAGAAGAATACAAGAGTTTCATCTAAGAAAGGACAACCCATTCCTCTTTTCCCCACTGATGTAGAAACAGAACTCACTGATTGCAGTAGCCAACACGGTAGCAGCGGGTGCAGCGCTTCAGCTTGTCTTCCTCAGACACTGGAGGCTTCAGGCAGGAGGCACACTTTGAGATGGGGATGTTGGGGACCTGGAGTCTCTGCAGAGCCAACGGGGACAGAAAGGAGCTTCAATATCTGTTGGAGCAAAACACACTTTCCAGAAATGTCCAAACAAAACATGCTTGATTACCTGCTGGACGTTGAGCAGCAACACTCTCTCCTTGGCCAGATCTTTGGAAAGAACCTCGAAGCAGAACAACATGTCGGAGGAGGAGACCGTGTCCAGGGAGTGGGACGGCAGGAACATGCGCTGGAAGCTGTTCTTCCCCACCTGAGAGGAGAATCCAACATTCAGTCTAATCTGCAACACATCTGTAACAGTTTGAAAGGCTGGATGTGTAAAACATCTGACCTCTGTCAATCTGAGGTTCTCTGGCTTGACCCTCACGCTCCTGGAGATCGACTCGAGGACCTCAGCAGTGCTGGAGTTCTCCTTGCTCACGCTCACCAAGAACTGACACACACACAAGAAGAGACATGTAAGAGGGTCACATGAAGACTTTTACCGCTGACAGAGAAACCAGCTGTTCTTTAATCTCACCTTGATGGGTTTCTTATGAGGTTCCTTAGCAAAGAAGAAAACTGAGAGCACCTTCTGCTTCTGGGGCAGAGGGACGGGCAAGTAGAGGAAGGGGTCAAAGGTTATAGACACCTGGAGGAGGAGGTCAAAGGAACGTTAGCCATCGTGGAGATACATCTTCAAGTACAACATCCTGTGGGGAGGCATTGTACTTCACCTTGGAGCATGTGGGGCAGACGAGCTTGGACTTGAACTGGCCTTGGAAGAGGTCCACGATGAAGGAGTCATTTCTCATCTTGTGCCTCTGCCAGGCCTCCTCCGCCACCACCTGCACCGACAGACAAAACACCCCATCCAGGTCTGAACTAACACTTCTACTAGATCACATCACTGACTCCCCTGACAGAGACCTCAACACCCACTCAAACAATCCAGACCTCCACCTACCTCATCCAGCCGACCATCAGAGTCCACCGTCTCTGTGTAAGGTTTATTCTGAATGCGGTTCAGGTCCTCGTGGAGCCCGTCGAGCAAGAACGCCATGAACTCCTGGGCGTCATGCTGGGCGTAGCCAGTGAACTGACTGGCTTTACTGGCCACGATCGCCTGTGATGACAGAACAGGAGGAGTTGGGGGTTTTAAATATTAGATCCATGTGGTCAAATGTTTATATTCCACATAAAGGAATGATCAGCTGACTCTGCATCTGCACCTTCAGCTTCGAGGGTTGGAAAGCATGGTGGGTTCCTTTCCAAAGGGCCCTGAGCAGCACAGCGAAGCCGATGGCCAGCCGCCCCCCCGTCCCCAGAGGATTACTGCAGTTGATTTCTGCCTCAAACGCTCGATCTGCAGGGGCACAGAAGAGACATGACAAACAGAATCCATCAGTGGAAAGGAGGAACCACCTGAAAGGATCGCAGGATAACTACACATAGGTGTGTGTGATGGGGGCTCCTGAAGAAACCAGTCAGTTTATCATTAATAAGTTGAGGGAGGCGGTGCACAACGATGAACCCCAGAAGGAATGAGTCAATAGCAGATCAATATCTGTGTCTTTACAAGACAACAGGTTCCTGTGCTGCACGATGAGACCAGGAACTGGAAAACAACCCAGTTTACCGTGGAAGTAGTCCCTGAGTTCTCTGGTGTTGGACAGGGATTGGATCACACTGTTCATGAAGCAGGTGTTGCCAAGGTTTACCAATCCTGTAAAACCAGGCAGGCACACCTTCTTCTCCTCCTCTTCCTCATGGCGCTCGTCTCTGGCAGGAGGTGCGTGGGTCATGGGCTGCACCATACAGGTGGGCTTGGGCTACGGCAACACACACACACACACACACACTTAGATTCTACGAATAAAACCAACTCATCTTCACTTCTCCACTGTTGTAACGAACTGTCGCTAACTTTAACCAAACTTCAATAGATATTAAACACTACAATGGTTTGTACTCTCACCGTAGTGATAGTGGGCTCTGGCTTTGTGATGGCAACATGTTCAGAAACTCCACGAGGAGCCACAGTATCCAGACCGCCATCCTCCACTCTGGGTGAGGCTTTGGGGACTTTTGGTTTCTCCTCCCCGACCCTCGGAGGCTCCTCCTTGGCCGGTAGGCTGTGTTGGCTGCTGCCTGGCTGGCTGTTCTCCATGCATGCAGGGTTGGAGGGCACAGCGACCTTGGCGCCACCCACTGCACCTTAACAAGAGGAGAATGGGGCTTGTGGTGAGAAGACAAGGGTCAGGAAGGAGAGCCTGGACGGTAATGAGCATCAACAGTAATAACTGCCGTCACAATCTCACACCTTCTCATTAGGACAAGTGAAAATGGAGGTGGAGGTGTGTTTGGTGCCTTGTGGCCCCGACCAGAGATGATCAATCTAAGGTGCGGCGCGGCCACACGGCACAGTTATTGAAAAGAAAATAAGCGCAGCACGGTTTGATGTGGCGCGTGGTCGGTGGAAAAGCTCTACATGTGTCTGTCCTCTGACGGTCTGCGTGTCATTTCACCACAGCTACACATTAGAACAAGTGAAATCTGGCAACAGACCTTGTGTGGCGGGGGCCTCCAGACCCCCCCAACGCTGGCTGTGTCTCTTCTTCAGCGTGATGTCCAGGCGGGACGGGGTGAAGGAGTAGCTGCACTGCTCAGGCTGGATCAGGTTCCTGAAGAACAGGAGAGGAAATGTCTGGTCAGAGACTTTAACTTGAAGGAAGTCTGTCAGTATGATGAATGTCTCAACGTGAATGTTACAATGCTCCCATACGGGCCAAGTACCAACAAAGCTCTGCCCTCTCCGTTACCTGAGTTTGACTTGCCACTTGAACACTGTGTTTGGTCCACAGTCAGAGTGAAGCCGCAGAAAGTTTGTATCACTGTCAAAGGAAGAGGATGAAACAGAAAGATCTTCATCACTGACTGCCAAGCTGCTTATGAACACATTGAATGAGTTGTTGAAGGTTTGGGTCACCTCGTCTGGAAGATGAGGGTGAAGTCCTGCTCCCTGAAGAGGACCCTGGCTGTGTCCCTGCAGATGCCCTTCATGTAAACGTTCACCACCATCAGGTCCGTGCCCTTCTCGTAAGAATCATTCTTCACACATTTCAAGTTCACCATCGGCTCCGGGGCTGCGGAGAGTCACCACATGTATCAACATCATCAACCTGTCTGTATACAGTTCTCTGTTATTACAACCATCTGCATCCCCAAAACTAACCATCCTGTTGCGTCACTTCCAGAGTTGGCTCCTCTTTGGACTGGTCCCGCTTCTCTTCCTCGTCAAGCATGCCCCGCTTCTGGGTTGGACCGGGAGACAGGTCCTGTTTGGCAGCAGATGACATTGAACCTTCTTCTCGTGGTCCCAGCTGCTGGTGGACGAGTGTGTCCTGCACCACTTCCTGATCAACAGGCATTCTCAGGGGCTCAGAGTCAGTTCTGTCTCCATGTCTTTCTGGAGATGCCGAGTCAGCTTGATTGGTGAAGCCGACAGGTGTGGGGGGGTCACTGGCGCCGTCGGGAGCTGCTGGTTGTCTGTCGCTGGTGTGTGTGGTTATTCCAGACGTGTGCTCGGTGTCTGGAGACAGATTTACCTTGTCTGCCACCTGAGTAAGAACAAACATGGAATAAGTCTTCAGGGAATAGATGTCAGAGATCGTGAAGCCTCAGAGTTAACATTGTTATAGAACATGTTTTACATTGGACAAATCTTGCGACACACCACAAACGTTACAAGATGACACTCTATAGTCTAAAACAGTAAATACAATTGCAATGTAGTTTCTCCACTCAGTGTGAAACCTGGACCTGATTAGATGAACACAGAGCCGATATCCTGGCAGGAACGGAACAAAGACACACACGAAGCTGAATCTGAGGGCTTCCTCATTTACCTTTGTGGTTCTTCTCCTAAAGTTGCCTGTTTCGCTGTGTTTTCACACAGGCGAACGCAACAGTCCATCGGCCTGTTTAGAAGTGACGGGGGTTTAGTTTGGAGATGGTGTTTAAGCTTGCTCGGCACCGTGCTGCTGTCGGACAGCTTCTCGCCACACACCAAGCATGATGGAGTCGGTGTCGTCTCATCCCCGGTGGAAGTAAATCCAGACTTAAGACAGCTCTTGTTGTGTTGCCTCGAGCCCACCGTCTCTGCTTTCTTTATACCACCACTCATACTGGGCCTTCATCTGGGTCAGAATCTTGTCCAGGGCCGATTTCGGAGTTTGTACTTTTCCTTTTAAAAACTTCTCCATCACTGTCACCACGATCTGTCGCATGCGTCACTAATTTTCGTGTCTCTAAGAAGGAACGAGTCAATTAGCTGCCTGTTGCCAGCCGGACGAATATTACATTACTCTGCCAGTAACCGTCTTACAGCACAGACACTCCACAAGGGTGTAACAGTTGAAAATGTCCTCACTCAGATGAAGTGACTTCTCCCTAAAGTATTATTTTAACGTATTATTCAATGCTTTTTGATGGGTTTGTGTCAAAGGTTCCAGATGTTGTACCGCAGCCACGCCAGTTAAATATATATTTGCTTTTACTTTGACGCTTTTTGGGCGTTTGCGCTCCCCGTAGCTCCGAGCTGGAGACTCGTACGCAGTCGCACACGGGAAACTCATGGAATGTTTTTATTTGTGAATGCAGATGAATGAAGCCACTGTGAGGAGTCCCCGGTCTGAATTTAATCACAGTGGTTGAAAATCACTGATATATATTATATTAACAAATGTCTTGAACCAATGAAAACTAGCAGGTAGACTTGGAGAAACTCTGTTCAGGAGCCCTGAAGAAGAAGAAGTTGATATGAGTGACAACCATTAATGATACGGAGGAGAGCTGTGAACTCTGGATTGACAAGACAGTGAGACATAACTCAGAGTCCTGCAGGTCTCCATGAGCAGCTCGTTATATCTTCAGCTGAAACAACTTCAGGTCTCTAAAGTTTAAACTGGTGGAGATCAGCAGCTCCGTCCGCCTGCTGTCCTTTAAATCTGCAATGGACACGATGCAGGTCTGAAGGTAACTTATCTACTGTGTTTCTGACAAGGACAAGGAAGGTTTCTTTCCAAGGTCTCATCCTGGTAACTTTCAACCAAACATGGCAGTTCTTTCTTTTGGTTTGTGTGTTTGGAGACTCGCGTCTGTGCAGGCGGCCGGAGGGTCCGTGTGCTAAGCTCTCAGTTTTTTGATTGAGTGTATTTTGCCATGTGTGATCCCAAAACATAATCTACCTTCCATAATCTACCTTCCTCCCCAAGTCCACAGCAGTTAGGAGTGTTTAAGTAAACAACAACTGTTCTCACCTGAGTTGTGTTGGTATGGCCGGAAGCAGCCGCCAGGGAAACTCCAGCTTTGAGGTCCTGGTCACAATCTAATCTCTTTACTTTGTTGTCTCCGTCCCTGGGTTGTGTCTGTGGGCTCCGACCAGCGGGCGGATGTGTGTGTGGAGCGTTGCTGTTGGCAGTTGAAGACGTCACAGGGCTGGTGTCCTCGTGAGCGGGTGACGTAGCCTCCTCGACTCTCTTGGGCGGCTGTGCAATGGTGCGATTGGCACTGGGTTCCTGAGGCTGCTGGTTGCCTTTTGCAAGGCCGACAGTCTTGCCGGCAGTAGTTGAGCCATCCCCAACCCCTCCTCTGGCCCCTAAAGAGTCTGTGGTAGCCTTGTCATAAGCCTGTTTGTTTCTCGGATGGCGCTTGGCCCCACGCTCAGCTTTACCACTGCTGCGTCTCGACTCGCTGTGGCCTGGGGAGGAGGAGGAGGGAGGTTGAACTTGTGGCTGCGAGGACGACATCTTGGGACTATCTGATGACTCCAGAGCAACGGGGGGCCTCGTCTCAGGCTCCTTGTCCTTTTTGGCGTCTGTGGGAACTACATCTTTCTGCTTCTTGTTGGACTGAAGCAGAAGGCAGAGAAAAAACAGACATTTAACAACCAAACTTGAGCTTAGGAAACGATTGTTGGTGCAAATGCCCCTCAGAACAAGGTGTTGGGATCATTGGGACCTTCATAAGTACTTTTACACATTTCATGAGCATTACCTATTCCAATGTTTACAGTCACTATATTGTCAATATCTCAGGAGAACCATTCGCTCACTGCTGATGTTGACCCGGTCCAGAGCCTGGCAGGTGGAAGGTGATGGAGGCGCTGGTTTGACAGTGATGGAGGCTGTCACGTCAGCCTCGGTGTGTATAGGAATGTGAATAGATGTGTGCATGTTTACCCAAAGCAGAAGAAGACAAGGAGGCAGACTGACAATGGATGAAATGAGTCCATGTTCTGAGGTTTGTTCATCTCCGTCACTCGTTTGTTCAATAACAAGTAAAAGAACAGACTAGAGAGTTCTTACAGATTTGGTTCCAACCCAGAACTCAGTGTCCCACTCGCAACTAACATATGGAACTTGATACCGATTGTGTCTGAAGAAATACTTCAGTTGGTCTTTAGCTGACGCACCTTAAGTGAGGGCCAGATGTGAAAGGGAATCCTCTTGTGCATGACGAGTAGCAGGAAACCTGCCTTCTCCTTGTACTGGGTTTTACTGCAAGAGGCCTCAATCTCCTCCTGCAGCTGGCAGCTCCACTGACGTCCATCTGAAACATACAAATATGCACACAGACGTTATTTAGAGCAGAGATGGTCCGACATAGTAACAGTAGAATAAGGACAGAGACAAATATCCAACACATGTAGCTGACCCACAAATTCAGTTTCTGCTGTAAATATCAAGGTTAAATACGACATAAAACCAAATGCACAGCTGTCAATCGTCCTCATTCCTGGTTTTCATACTCTACTGTACCTGGGAAGCCCACATGGCAGTGCCTGTCCGTGAAGGTGGTGTTGATATCCTCAATCCTCTGCACCCCGTCACCGCAGCGGAGCCTCACAATCACTTCATTGGCATTCTGCTTCCAGTCCACAAACACATCTAGAAAAAAAAACACGCAAAACAAAGAAGGAAGTTGAAAAATGCCCTGAGGACTCAAAGATTGATCTCAATATTATTGAAATTGAGATATGGCCAAGTTCAATATCCAAATCACAGGATGTGTCAACACCTTCAAACAGTGAATGAAACATTGTGGTCCGAACACAGGTGCATCAGCCTCATCATAATCCCCGGAGTAAAGGAACATGCCTCAGCGAGAATCACATCATCCTTTCTATACTTTGTTCAGTGAAATTAAACAATTACAATTCCCACCAAAGACAAAATAATCACAATATTGTTGTTTTGCATATCGTTTATAGAAGTATTAGAACTGCTGTTTGCCCGCCGGCATGAAATGGAGACTGCAGAGCCTAAAAAGATAAATAAGAAAATTAGAAAGAGAGCCGTCACTGCCACCTTACACAGAATATAAGTCCAGCACAGTCTTCTGGAACAAAGGCTGAGGTGCTCCGATCAACCTACCACTGATTGTTATTAGACAAGATTCACTGAAATGCCGATTAAAAGGAGACAACTGGAGGAAGGTATGACGGACATCTAATACAAAAAACCATTCAGCCCAACATTCGTATTGCAAGAAAAGATTTTAGGGCCTCATTCACTTTAGAGTTCGCCGACTGCAGCCGACCCTCGATGAACGCTCGTCTTCCTCTCAAACACAAGGTTGTTGCAGGAGTCAACAGGCGTCGTTGTGGGAGACCGGAGACGTTTGTAAAATCTCTGTGTTCTGTAGCTTCTAACTGAATCTCAGTGGCTTGAAGTTTAGTTTGACTCGTCTGTTTGTACTTTTAGATATCGGCTTTATTGTTCTGTCTCAAGAAGTCGGGTTAACTTACAGACAACAACAGAAAATTCCTGATTTGGCTGCTTCAGAATAAAAGCTTTTAATTAACAAAGTAAGAGATGACTTTTATTGTGTAGACTTTATAAGAACTGCATTGTTTATCCACCATTCATAGCCGCTCTTTTGACCACCAGTAACAGCCGTGGATCAGCTTGCTGCCTCATCAACTCAATACATGACGCGACACAATTCCCCCACGTGTCATAGCGAATAAAAACCTCTAATCAATGCAGTCATTTGTTTTTTTCATTTGTCAGACTGTAATCTTTCACAGATTATTGTAGGAAGCATTCGTATATTCTCTCTGCAGATCAGTGTGGGAGGTAGATTAATGTGTATTGGGTTCATATACTCTTGGTACACTGGTATATTGGCCCAGGAGCTATGTGTTGTATATCGGAAAGGAAGAGGAGTTTAATTTAAATTATAGCTACCATGCTAACTGTTAGCTAACCAACGCTTCATAATGTTATTTGGGCAGCTAATGCTAACAGTAAGAGCCACTGGAGGTCCAATCAAGTCCCACAGAGCTTCACAATTGATTTATACTTCTGTGTCGTCTCAACACAGGTGGGTTTCTTGACCGAAGCCGGGTAGATGATTACATTCACTGAAATTACTCCGACGTATGGCTCAGTAAGAGTAGACGGGATGGATCAAGGAGAAAACATAACCTCCATCATTTATCATTGCCTAAAACTGGAGTAAAGGAAATCTTCTACATTCGGTGACGTGCGTGGTAGCTAATAATGCTAAATAAACTCCTCAGAAAGATCGAAAACAATCCTGAGAGGTTCAGTCATTCAGAACCTCACAGTTCCCAGTTCCATCTTGCAGATAGAACTTTTGTTTTCTACATAGAAATTTCAAGAATGCATACAACTTTAAAAGACACCTCACATAATGTTAACAAGTTAGACATCCTAACAACTCAGTCTTGACTGCAATCTTATAATTCCAAGATGACTTGATGAGGGAGAAGATAGAAGCGCTTGTTTTGATGCAGCTAATGTCTGATGTAGTGAAAGAGCGTTTAGAAATGAAATCCACTACAGGTATGAATCAATTATAATATGATTAACTGTGCAGCCCTGAGAGAACATAGACACACTCCGATGCACCTGCACTCAGATTCCCACAGGCCAAACCAGCTCACTGACATGCTCAAGTGGGTCAAACTACAGTGCTCATGCATGGACGAAACAAAACACTGACCTCAGCAATCACAGATGAGACATTTACAATTATCTTAAGCTAACACACTATGAAATAACACACACACACACACAGTTTAAAAACACAGATAAAAATAGCTGACAATGCAACATAAAGTTCCCCACCATATAAAAAAAAATAAAATTCTCATATACCATTTTTCATCGTGACCCTAAAGCAGTGACGGTGATTAAAAATAAAATCTCGTCCCAAGAAAGAAGAGCATGAGATTCCCAGCTTGCAGAGACGCATATGGAAGTTGTGCAAACTCTTTATCCAATTTGGGACACTACACAACTAGAGAGCCTCAACTTTCCCTCACTTCTTATCTCTCTCTGCCTCTCTGTCCCACTTGATCGCTCTGGAAAGGTCAGCAGCAACACCCGATCCTTTCCAGCTGGTGACTGCTTGTATTTCTATTGGGGTCACGTCAGTGTACTCCTCTGACTTGAAATATCATGTAGACATTTATCTTATTACTTAATACTTTTTTTATATTAATTAGATTCACATAATTGATAAGTCAATAAAGTTTTGCAAGTTCTAACAATATTGGCACAATAAAAGATGAAACCAGTATAGTGGATCTGCTGTACCGATCTATGAAATCTGGTAAAAATATTCACTCTATACATGTTGTCCGTGCTATCCGACTGATTCAGATCCTCCCATTCACCCATCCTCCCCCACAAGCCTCCTCTTCTCTCCTCATATACCTTTTATATGAACACAGGCGCCATCAGCTAAAGTGGATTGTTGTCGCAAGATTGTGCCACGCGCACAAATGCGTAAATGTTCAACACGCACAAAAATGATGTGCACATGCAAGCAGTTTGGTTGCAGTCCAGAGCTCTGGCTAGGCTGAGCCGGTTACGCAGTGGAAACACAACAAACTTCTACGTAAACTTCCAACACATCTGTAGCAACGTGTTCTGTAGAATAAATCAAGGAAGTATTTCTGACAGAGAAACTTCAATAATAGAAGCAAACTCCTAATGTCAGACAAGAAAAAAAAACAAATTGGACAAAGCTTTGGATGTGCAGTGAGAGATACCAAACAATAAGCAAAGAGTTAGCCGAGAGAAGGCGATTGCGTCATGCATTGACCCGGCCGTCATCTGTGGAGCCACTCTGTGAGCACCAAGACAACCAGCCAGTCTCAGCAGCCGGTCGGTCTGCACATCTCCAAAAACACTGGAGCACATTTACACATGGGGCTTATTTTGGTAAACCTGTCGACACTTTGCTAATCTTAATGGCTCCCTTCTCTTCTCACAAAGTGTGTGTAGAATGACACACACTTTGTGGGATGCAGTGGACTGGTCGAATGCACACTGGAGATATACTGAATAAGAAATACTTGAATTTGCCCAAATCAATACAAGTATAGAAGGACGTTCTGAAAACTGCCACTGTTAATGTTATTAGTAACACCTGTTGTCTTCCTATTACAAGTCAAAATGTCTCCTGGGAAAAGACCTGTTGTAAAACAAAACAATCCAATGCAGTGTTGTGCAAGCGGCATGAACTGAATTGCACTGTGATAATTGCATCATGCACAGGGTCTTCCAACATCAATACTGTGGTGAGGTCATGATATGTTAATCAAGCACTTCTTTGTAGCAACCATTTGATACAGCAACATTTTAAGCCCGATTTACCTTTTTTGACTTCTGCAATAACTCCATCCACGACTGCCGCAGCAGCAGCTGCTGCTGCCCTCTTGGCCTCTCTGCTCTCCTGGTTAGCTCTGTCCTTCTGCTTCTTCTTACTGGTACTCGACAACAACTCTGAGGTGTTGTCTCTCCCACCGCCTCCCCTCTGTTGACGCTGAGCTCCACCACGACCGCCCACCGTCCCACTACCACCACCGCTGGCCATCTTCAGACACTTGGCGCTAACAGGCCGTCCGTCGCCAGAATCACTACCGCTGCTGGGGTCTGGATCTGAGGTGTGCCTCTTCCTGCCTGGCCCGGCTATCTTGGCGATGATACTGGTCTGAACTCTCCCAGAACAGAATCAGGAAGGGTATTAAGGAGAAAGGAACCTAAAGCGGAGGACAGGAGACACTTACAAATGGAGAGGAGACAATGGCAGCATATCCTTTATAGTTCAGCAACAATATGTAGAGGATGGGTATAGTTACTGTAAAGTATTAAACAAGTCAGGTAACAGTCTTCACTATAAGACACAGCAAATGTACATGAACAGGCGGTTCGGGTGTTTACAGGTTTTAAAAAAACAGACAAAAGCATATTTAGATTAAGACCAATGACATGGAATAAACATCTGTCAAACGAAAGGAAGCAAACGGCAGCATCATTAACTTAACTCAGACCTGGGCATTTTACGGCCCGCGGGCCACATCCGGCCCGTTGGCGTTCAATGTCCGGCCCACATGAGGTTAATGGTGAACCAAGGAATAGGAATCAAGGAATCAAATAAAATCCTGAGGAATCAAAGATGAATAAGTGCACATCATGCACGCAATACAACTGCTCATTTTATTTATTGTGAAGTTATTTTACGTGTGTGCTTCCTGCGAGCGTTTGCAACCTGTGTCTCCCACCTGCCTGTCAATCACACATGCAGTGCGCGCTGCTGATTGGTTGGGCTGAGTCCCACCAATGAGGAAAACACCGAGCTCCGGTAGGCGGGCCCTCGGTAGCTCTGTGTTTTCTGGCTTTACATGTCGCTGGGACAGATCGATAATGTTGCTGCTGAGCTGTTTGACGGTTTCTGAAAGTACTACATGTAGTAGGCCCAGTCCCGGACAGTAGCTGCTAGCTTACTTGAAAAAAGAGAGAGATTGACACAGAGGCTCAGAAGATCACCTGCATATGTGAACAAACATCCTCAGTGATGAAGGTGAGCAGATCCAGATCCTCTCACTGACCTTCACCTGTCTGCTGTCCTGTTTGGATGTGAACAATCATCCTCAGTGATGAAGGTGAACAGATACAGATCCTCTCTCA